>PVKE010004580.1:0-63840 GCA_004027555.1 Craseonycteris thonglongyai | reverse complement strand
AAATGCTATCCATCATCTGAGCCTTCAATGACTCAGAGCTTTTTTGCTGGTGGAGGGTCTTTTTTTAAAGATTTATTTTTATTGTTTTTTGACAGAGAGACAGAGAGAAGGGGGAGGGCCCAGAGCAGTCTCCATAGTTGACAGCATTAGTTTTCCATATAGTTTCACTCCACAGGTGGGCGCAGGGCTGCACAGGGCAAGAACTGAGCCGGGAGCCTCCCGCATAGGCCCCGGCAAGAACTGAACTGGGGACACACCCCAGCTCAGCATATGGGTCTGCATGGGCTGGAGCTGGGATTCAATCCTCAGGCTCCAGGGCTGCAAAGCAAGCGCTCAACCCACTGAGCCATCGCAGCTTCCCCACTGATGGATGATCTTGCCTCAAAGATGAAGAAAACTCCACGTCTGCAAAGTGCAATGAAACAAGGTCTACGTGTGTAGGGTTTTTCTTCCTATGATGCAGGTAAGGCCTTCGAAGAACCCTTAGTAACCTTCCAGACAAACAGTAACTCCCATTCCATTTGTCCCACTCCAGCTTCCATGTTAGGTTCCCTTTCTCATTATTAACATTTGGGGGACACAATGACTAATCTTCACTTTTCCAATCCTAAGCAAAAACTCTATGGTGGTTGGAACCCTCCATATTTTTGCTGGTTGCCAGGGAGTTTTTAGCCTCTTGACATTCCTCTGCAAATTTTTGTGGAGGAACAAGGCAAAGCTCACACTGAATGAAGTTATCATTCAAAGGATGTTGGGAAAGCCGGGGTGGCTCTGCGGGTTAAGCACTCGCTTTGAAGCCCCGAGGACCGAGGATCGAATCCCTGCTCCAGCCCAGGCGGACCCACATGCTGAACTGGGGTGTGCTTCCCAAATGCGGTGAGGCCCCCAGTTCAGTTCAAAAAAATAAATAAATAAAATAAAAATAAATAAATAAATAAAAAAGAAACAAAGGACGTTTTTGCTCAGTGCCCTGCTGCCTCCTGGTTGCACTATGTTCTTCTCAAAAGCTGGGGCATCCCTCCTCATCTGAAGTCCATTTGGCTAGCAAAATCAGAAAAATCAGAAAAATACAAAACTGTTCATACTAAGATATACATAACTGATGACAGCTTAAAGTGCTCATAGCCATTTGCGCCTTGCAAGATCTACAACTTTAAACTAGGAGAAGATATTCATGCGATGAAAGTTCAGGTGTGTAACAGGTGGGGGGAGATTGACACGGTGTGGACTAAAGGAGCCAGTGGGGGAGCCATCATAGTCCCTGCAATCATCAGGTATTCCAGTACTTCTTAAATTTGAGTGATCACTGGCATCACCCGGAGGGCTGACTAAATGACCAAGTGCTGGCCATGTCTCCAGAGTCTGAGATTCGGTAGGTGTGGGAGGGGCTCCCGAATTTGCATATTTAACAAACTCCCAGATGCTGCTGCTGGTTGGGGGACCACGTCTTGATGAACACTGACATGTTCCATGGACACTGGAAGACAGTCCCAGCAAGAACTGTGTGTGATGTCCAGATTCAAACAAATTAAGCTTTTTTTTTAATAAAAGGGTTTGGACCAAACCTGAGAAGGTAAATTGACCCAAGAGAAGCTGGGTGGGTAGAGTAGAGATTTTGGCTTAGTGGCCTTGATTTCTGACCCAGGCTGTGCAGGAAAGGAGAATCGTGAGCTGGGGTACTTCTTCAAGGACAGCTTTTCTGAGTGTTCAGAGGTGAGGACTGTGATCCAGCACTCTAGATGACCTCAGCTGTCACAACGGTATCTCTGTTCTCAGGGATCAACCATCAGGGGTTTAGAGATCAATATGCACACCTTGAACTGCTCTTGAAAGCAAATTAAAAGCCAGTGCCAACTGCACAGTGGACAACCCAAGGAGTCAGCAATGATTTGCAAAAATTCTTTAATTAGAGTCAG
Organism: Craseonycteris thonglongyai; assembly: GCA_004027555.1. Classification (NCBI taxonomy): domain Eukaryota; kingdom Metazoa; phylum Chordata; class Mammalia; order Chiroptera; family Craseonycteridae; genus Craseonycteris; species Craseonycteris thonglongyai. The sequence goes on along the minus strand of PVKE010004580.1, from coordinate 61,924 downwards.
TAGGAAATGTCTTACTTTCTCCCTTTCATTGCTCCTAACTTGCTAGTGAGTTTATGTTCCTTTCAGACATCAAGGTTTGTTTAGGGGGGTACTGCAACACTGACCAGCTGAAAACCTGAATTTGTATGAATGTATGCTACTTGGAACCTATAGAAAATATGCGAATCGACATATGTACTGCAGACCTACATAGAGAAAACGGTTAATAAAATCCTACTGGTCTTAAACATGGGTGTTAGGGCTGTCATCAACATTCACTATGGAGATTATAATAAGGGAGAGATTAATGCACAGTGTGCCTCCTTCTCCACCTGTAGAAAAATGAAGAACATATTGTTTCCACTGTGTAGAGTGAAAATAATGAAGAAATGGAGATTAAGTCTCTGTCTATAGTATGTCCTTTGGTATAAAATACATCTAAATTAATTTTGTCTCCCATAGAGTTGGAGAACACACCATAGACTGTCTAGATTTAAAAGAACATATTCTCCCTGCTCCTCTCCCTTCAACAGAAACCTTCCTAAGGAACTTGAAAGGCAGGGTTGGCTATAACTTCTGTTTAAGTACACATGTGGACTTTTGAATGAATATACACATCTTCATTACATTGTGTTTTCCTCTTTTAGTCTAGCTACGTCTGCTGTGGTTTCAGGCTTCTCCGTGCCAAGCTGTGGGCAATCATTTTCTAAGTCAGTTAAAAGGCCTTTCGTTTTAAGCAGTAATTGAAACTACAATAGTTTGTGGTGGTTCCCCAATGCAGTCTGCTAGAAGAGAAGAAAACATGTCAGTCCTCTGAATGTTGGTTCTCTTTTTCCAGAGTTCAAGTGTATTTGAGGTGCCTTAAACCATGAATATCCCAGACTTACACAATTGGGTGAAAAATTAGATCAATTTCTTTTTTATATATTGTTCACATTTTAGAAAATGAATAACTTCCCTTTTTAAAGCTGGAATGTATGCAAAAATAAATTGCTACATCAATGTATTTTGGGTTAAATTTTTAAGTTTCCTGAGTCTATTTAGATGTACGAATAAGAGTCAAGATAACCACCTTCAACTCACTCTTGTAAAAACCCTTAAATAGAACCTTCCCTTCTTCACTGATGTTCCTAATCTAATACTCATTTCATTTTGGAAGAGTTGGAGTAGGGGATTGAGAAGACAGAGAATTCTAGTTTTCTGAAAATGGTCACGTAGTAGTTTAATAGCATTCAGGAAGCTGAATCCATTTAGCCAAACAATTCAATTGAGAGCCCATTACATGCTCAAAACTCTGTTAGGTACTGTGGGAAATTCAAAGCTGTTTAAAGAGACAAGGTGAACACAAATACAAATGCTGGAGAAAAAAATGAGAGAGAACATTTGACTATCTACTGCATTGTGAGATCCTGATTACAAAAAAGAACATGAGAGTTCAACCTTATACAAATTCTGGATTTTGTGTCTAGAATCCTGACTCACAATTCTTCTCTCATTTGACTGAGAATGAATGGAGAGCAGAGTTGTAGGGTGGAAAGGAGATGGTTTTGATACCACAGTCACTAGATATGTGACCTTGGTCAGGTTCCTTAATTTCTCCAAGCCTCAGTATTTTGACACATAAAACCAAGGTCATATTACCCACCCTCATAGTATAATAGGGATTAAATAACAATTAGGCATTTGTTCCTTGGTACTAAAGTAGGAAGAACCACTGAGGAAGATGAAGGCAATAGATCCCATTTCCACACCTCTGGTCTTAATTCCCTAGAGATACAGATGAAGGTGTGTGCCTGGATCCATGGCTTCTCGTGACTAGCAGCTCACTATTCTTCCACCACACTGTCTCCTTCCCAGATGGTGCATGCTGGAAGTGAAAAAAGACATTTGCACAACTAGAAAATGGGAGCACGAGTAAATCTTTTTCACTCTTGGCATAAGAAAGAAATTATAAGTCCCCCTTCTGGGCTAACCATGTGATGTTTTGCCAAACTCTGAGTTTAGGAAGATGTTATAAAACCTGGCATTTCTTGGCTGTATTTGGATCAGTTATCAGGTCATGCTCCTGATATATACTTGGGTAATACACTCTACCTCAAGGTCTTGGGTGGGCCGTCATCTCTCAGCTGTAGTTGCTTCTCTCTCTCTCTCTCTCTCTCTCTCTCTCTCTCTCTCTCTCTCTCTCTCTCTCTCTAAGCAAAGAGTATGTGGAAACATTTTGTTTTGTTTTTTATCGACCTCTGGAGCTCATGTGATATATACTTCAAGGGCCAGCCATACTCTGGGGTTTATCGTCTTGGCAGAAAAGTCAACTCTTAGGAGGTCAATCAAGGATCCATTTCCTCCCCTACTGTCAGCCAAGACCTTCCATTCCCAGAATGACTTTTGTGCTTTTACTTTAGCCGGGAGGCATTGTTCCCTAAAAGAATGCAACACATTGAAAAAGTGGTCACTGAAGTTACTCTCAGATTTACTTCCTAAAGATTGAATCAAGATCAATAATTGGTAAGAAGAAGAGGAGCAAATAGACCACAAGCCCTTCAGAGAGAAGAGAGGTAGCCCTGAGGTGAAGAAGATTGAGAAACCAGAGGCTGCAAGCACCACGGCTAAAGGGTGCCTTCTTGCCTGAGATTCCCAGGCAGCATCTCACCACTGGCACCACCAGCACAGTTCGCTGTGGGGCTTCCAGATCTCGATTTCCCTTGGCTAAGGAACCTCAAAGTTTGATTTGTATTTACCTAAGTGCACAGTCTCAACTCTTTCCTTGCTGCCTTCTTGGTTGTGAAATAATCACCATCTCTAAGTGTAGAATTGTGGGTCTGAGACTCTCAGAGGTCACTTAGTTCCATGCCCCATCCCAAATACAGATTCTCTCTAGCTCTCTGAGGGCTACTCCTTTGGGGTTCACGTTTCCAGGGATAAGGACCCCACTGCCTCAGAAGGTGCAGGATTTAAATGATGGGCTATTTTCTTTTTAGAAAGCTCTTCCTTATATTGGATCACATTCTCTTGCTCTAAACTGCAACCCACGCCTTCTAGTCCTTGTGATGGCACATCTGACAAGACCACACTTATTTCAGAAGGCTGGGGGATCCTAAGCCACCCTGAGTACCAAGCAGACCTGACGAAGGCACGGCTACTCCCTGTGGCGTATGACATTCTCACAGGAGGTGTTCCCCAGGTTTTAAGAGGTACGTTTCCCAGCACCAGATAAACCATCACATTTTCTAATAGTTTCTAATATCTTACTTAAAATTAATCCACAAAGAATATTTGGACACGAAATGCCCCGGAGAAATTGTTATCTATCCAAATTAACTACAAAACTGGGAAAAACTTGCAGGGTTTTCTATAACAGACTTTTCAGGAACCTGCCTACTGTATTTCACTGGGCTTTTCCTGACATCTAGTGGTGAAATCTGGGAGAGTTTACAGAACTCTGAAAGCTACGGGGAAGGCGGGGAGGAAGATAATCATCTTAATATTTGCTCTTTGAATATCTTATTTTGTGACATTGTAAACTGAATTAATTTTTCAATCCTTTGTAATGATATACTCATCTTTATTTTAGGTATTTTTGCTGCTTTAGACATTTTATATCTGAGCTTACTTTGAAATCAATCAAATCTATTTTTTCCACAGAGGCCAGAAAACCTCACCGTTCTCCTTTAGGGAAAAAAAAGAATTTGGGTAAGCGTAAATAACTATATTTTGATCTGGAAGCATCTTACAAAAATGTTTTGCATAAATGTCTTCATCTTCAAGTGTGGTTTTAAGATGTTGGATTCCTGTGAAAACTGAGTCATTTATAGCTAACCCTGAATGTATTGTTATTCACAATTAGAAGTAGATAAATTTCACAGGCAGAGAAGCTGACAAGTCTTTAAGACTTCACACTTAGTTCTGCAGGAAGAGCTGAAGTTAATTAGAAACGATTATACATACATTGCATGTGTGTGTGTGTTTGTGTTGTTGCACGCAGACACCACAAAGGCCTTGGGAAGGTTGAATTTTTTTTACGTTTTAAAAATAAACATAATCTCCTTCCCATGTGTTGCTATAAACCCAGTAAATCTAGGAAGCTCAGCAGGATTGAACAAGGTCATTTCTTGTCAGGACTCCAAGGGGGAGCAGGAAGCAACCCCGTGCATCAGATGCTGGCATTCTAATCCCCGCTCAGCATGGCTTCCCGGGCATGGGGGAAGCTACGTGCCAGGGACAACACACTGGCAGACTGAGGCATTGACGCAAGCGCGATCCGTATCAGAACTGTGGCTCTCTACCTATGGTGTCCTTTGGAAAATGGAAATATAGCCTCACCCTGGTAATAAAAGCAAAATTCCTACTGAGCTTGCTCACTTCTTGGTTCTGGTAAGTCGGAATCATGAAAAGATGTGCCCAATCACTCCCTCACTATTGAAGAGGCTGTATTGACTTATTCGGGGTTTTGTTGAATTTGAATTGAATATGATATTGACTTTTAATTAAATATGACATATGTTTCATTCAAGGGCAAGCCTTTCACCAGTCGGCTTGTCCTGAGATTCTGAATGGGCCTTCTGGGGTTGTCCCAGGTGGGCTTGTTGCTAGGATCCTTAGGTAAGCAGGTGTGGTGCATGAGTCAGCAGGTGGGAGGCCTGATGCTTAAGTAGGCAGAGACCAGCCTGGGGCCACAGGGGCAGGACCAGAGCCTGGGTCCATGGGAGCTGTGAAGGGCTGGCCAGGTGAGCTGGGAGCCTGGGTCTGCAGGTCTCTATGCTCTATCCCTGGAAGTGGGACCGGCTCTGGGTGGGCTGGGCATCTAGAGCCATGGGGAGCCAGCCCTTACTGAGATGGATCAAAAGCCTGGATCCCTGGTGGTCAGCCTGGCACTTGGCCTGGCCAGAGCCTGTGTGCAGAGGTGACCCCTTGAAGCCTGGGTTTGCAAGAGCCTGCTGGGAGCCAGGGGACATAGGAGCTGCTGAGGGCAGCCGTAGCTGGCAGGCAGCAGGGTCAGCCAGGGGCCCGGGTCCACAGGAGCCCGCAAGGAGTCATCTAGGTGGGGCAGGTAAGCGCTGGGCTCCACAGTGCTCATTGCATTCTCTTTCTCCCATAGATAGTCTCTGGACACTGGACTGCCCAGGCTTGGGACGGAGGCTGCGATGATGGTAGCATGAATCAGTCTTTCCTACCCTCCTCGATGCATCCTTTCTTATGTTTGTGCTGCCTCCAAGTGCTGACATCCCTCACCAGGAATCCTTGGCCTTTGTGAAGGTATTTTCTAGGTGGACAGTCATTCAGATTGATGGGGGGGTGGGGGGGGGGGAATGGGAACGCTAGAAATTGCTATGCTACCGTTTTATGAACATCACTCTGGCTCCTACAAAGAACACTTACAACTCAATAATAAAAATACAAACAGCTCCATTTCTTTAATGGGCAAAGACTCCTATGCTAAAAACATTTCTTCAATGAGCTGGTCAATAAACACATTAAGAGACATTTGACAGCATTAGTCATTAAAGAAATGCAAATCAAAACTACAATCAGGTATCACTTTACATCTACTTGGATAACTAGAATAAAAAATCATATAATAAAAGTTTGAGTGAAGATACGGAGAAACAGGGACTGTCAGACACTGCTGGCAGGAGGAAAAATGATGTAGCCACTTGAGAAAAGAGTCTAAAGTTTCTCCAATAGTTAAACAGAGAATTACCATATGAACCGGCAATCCCACTCCTAAGTATATACCCAAGAGAAATGAAAATATGTATCCACACAAAAACTCATATATGAATGTTTATAGCAGTATATTTATAATGGCCAAAGACAGAAACAACCCCAATATCCATCAGTTTATAAATGCATAAATGAATGGGGTATATCCATACAATAGAGTATTATTCAGCTATTAAAAAAAAAATGGACTGATACCTATTGATGCATCTTGAAAAGATGCTACGTAATTATAATAAAAGAAGCCAGGCAACAAAGACTACATATCATATGATTCCATTTATATGAAATGTCCACAACAGGGAAATTTATAGAGACAGAAAGTAAATTCATAGTTATATAGGAGTTGATAGGAGGCTGATATCTAAAGAGAATGCGGTTTCCTGTTGTGGTGATGATAATGTTCTAAAATTGACTACGATGATGGCAGCACAACTTTGTGGCTATAGTAAAAACCATCAAAGTATACACTTTAAATGAGTGAATTGCATGGTGCATAACTTGTATTTCAATAAAGCTTTATTTTTCTTAAGTATCTTTAAAAGTTTCTTCTATCCTAATTCATTTCATCACTAAGTAATATGCATCTTTCTTACTTGAATATTATGTTTCTTGTAATATTTTAAAACCTTATTTTTCATGAATTTACATTTTTATCAACCTAAATGATGGTTAAAATATAACTGGTACAGAGGGACCTGGCTTTAGACTCACAATTATTTTTTACCATAGATTTAAATAATTTCAGGCAGTCTATAAATAAAATTGAGTTTATTTGAAACATCTACTTCCTGTTAAGACAAACTAGGTAATTCAGATTAGCCAACCCACTGGTGACAACTAAAAATGCTAGACAAGCATTTTTAAATCTTCTTGAAAGTATCAAAGCGGTTAGCCCAAATCAACAAGATCACTTGCCCTGAGGACATTTGTCAATCCTGGGGAAGTAACTATGTAACTGAGTTACATTTTTCCACACTACTAAGGAAATAGCTATGAAGCTTGGAGCATATCAGAAGTAGGAACAGTGCTCACTTTGGCCTCATGTGTACTATAAAAAGGGGTAGAAACAATGAGAAACTATCCCCAAACCTGAGCAGGAACCACAAAAGACATGATTCTTGGAGAAGGAAGAAGAGGGTATGAAACAAACAAAAATGGCCCAAAGAAAGCAAATACACAACATTTAAAAAACAAACTAGACTTTAAGACAAAAAGCATGACAAGAAATTAAATTCACTTTTTAAATATAAAGGTTCAACTTACTAGGAAGATAAGGCAGTTTTAAATCTCTATGTATCTAATAACATGATATCAAAACTAGAAATTAAAAACTGACAGAACTTCAAGGAAAAACACAAAATCTTAATATACACTGTGTCCAACAATTAAAGAACACATATTCTTTTAAAACATGTCAAAACCACATTTACAGAATATTTATAAGATTATATTATATTATATTGATAATATTAAGTTCATTATATTAAATAATTATATTAAGATGCTATAATTCATACATAGGGCCATAAGTTTCAACAGATTTCAATAGTTAAATCATAGAGAATGTTTTCTTATCTCAATGAAATTAAGCTAGAAATAAAAACAAACATATCTAAAAAATTCATATTTGTTTGGGAATAAATACATATACTTCTAAATAGCTTCCAGGTCAAAGAAAAAATTAGATAACATGTTGGTCTAGACAACAACAGATCTGTGGGATGCAGTTAAGCCAGTTTGTAGCAATATATAGCTTTAAAGCATGTTTTGAAAATAAAGCTGAAAATTAATGAGGTGAGTCTCCACTATAAGAAGTAGGAAAAAATAAATGTAAATAAATCTCTAAGAAATGATAAAGATAAAAACATAAATTAACCAGAAGAAAACATATAAAATACAGAGATTCAATAAAACCCCAGTTGTTTCATTAAAACATCTAATAATACTGATAAATTTTTAGTGAGACTGATTAAGAACTCAAATTTTAATCAACAGATAAATTTTGGTATATACAATGGAATAGTGCTTTGCATTAAAAAAGAATAAACTCTAAATATATACAACAACATATATCTTAAAAAAATTAGGTTAAATAAAAGACGTTATAAAAAAAGGTTTCACTGTATAATTTTATTTACATAAAATTCTAAACACTACAAATTAATCTATAGTGACAGAAAGTTGATCAGTGGATGGCTGAGAGGAAAGGTAGCATGAATTACGAAGGACACAAAGAAAGTTTGAGTATGATGAATATGTTCACTGTCATCATTGTGACCATTATTTCACAAGTGTATATGTATGCTAAAACATATCAAATTGTACATTATGTATAATTTATTGTGTCAATTACATCTAAATTTATTTAAAAGACCCTTAAAAAGGACAAAAACCTGAATAAAAGTGAAAAGAACCTATCATCAGTAGAAACAGTTCCAGATAATTAAATCATCAGACAAATTTTAATAGAATGATAGATAGGTTTAACAGGTTAGAATAAAAAAAGAATAGAGAACTACAAGATATGTCAATCAACTTTGCAAACTTACCTCTGTACAACTTGCATTGCTAACACTGTACAAACAACTTCGTAAGGTTTCATAACCTTGGTATATCAGTATCTCACAATTGTTAGTGTTGATGTGTGACAGTATCTTGCTGAGTGGCGTTCATTATTATTGTTGCATGTTTTTTGTGTGCCATCATGAGAATGTTGGAGTCTGAATTAGATCAATGAACAAACAACATTGAATTTCTTGTTAAACTTGACAAGAGTGGAAGTGAAATCAAGGGCATGTTAGACCAAGTTTATAAGAATAATGCCATAAAGAAAATGAGTGTGGAAATGGATTAAACATTTTTCTGAGGGGAAAGGAAGTGTCACTGATGGAGAGGTCAGGATGGCCAGTAACGAGCAGAACTGATGAGAAAAACATTGCAAAAATTAGTCAAACTGTGAATCAAAATTGTCGGCTATGAGAAGCATAGCAGACCAAGTAAACATCAATAGAGAAACAGGAAAATGTTGGCATGAGAAAGGTGTGTGTATAAATGGTCCCAAAGTAGCTCACCGATGAGTTAAAGTTTGCCAAGACCTTTAGGAGAGGCAAGACAATGTTTTGGGCTGTGCTACCACTGGTGATGAAACATGGGTGTACCAACCAATAGGACCCTGAAACAAAGCGTTGAAGTGCACAATGGAAGTCAGCCAATTCTCCACGATCAAAAATGTTCTCAGGGGAAGCCGGGATGGCTCAGTGGGGTAAGCACTCACTTTGCAGCCCCGTGGACCGAGGATCGAATCCCGGCCCCGGCCTGTGTGGACCCATGTGCTGAACTGGGGAGTGCCCCCAGTTCGGTTCTCACCAGGGTGAGACCCCAGCCCAGTTCCTGCCCCATACAGCCCCACACCCACCTGTGGAATGAAACTATGTGGAAAAACCAATGATGTGCAACTATGGAGACTGTTCTGGGCCCTCCCCTTCTCTCTGTCTCTGTATCTAGCTCTGTATCTCTCTCTCTGTCAAAAACAATACAAAATCTTTTAAAAAAATTAAAAAAACAACAATGTTCTCAGTCCCAATCAAGAGTCAAAACAATGTTGCTAACCTTTTTTGACATCAGATGGATTGTTCATTATGAATTTGAATCAACTGTACACTCAACCAAGTTGACTGTTTGGAAGTGCTGAAAAGGCTGCGTGAATAAAATTAGATGAAAATGATCTGAAATTTTCGTGAACTCATGGCTCTTGCATCACAATTCGCAAGCTCACGTGGCACTGTCTGTGAGGGAGTTTCTAGCCAGTAAACAAATAACTGTGTTGGAACACCCTGCCTACTCCCCTGATCTGGCCCCCAATGACTTTTCTCTTTACCCGAAGATAAAATAAATATTGAAAGGAAGACATTTTGATGGCCATTCCAGAAAGAGTTCCAAAACTGCTTTGAAGAGTGGACTAGGCACTAGCATTGGTGCATAGCTTCCCAAGAGGTATATTTTGAAGGAGACAGTAGTGATATTCAGCAATGAGGTATGTAGTAGAACTTTTTCTAGGATGAGTTCTGAAACTTAACTGTCAGCCTCATACATAACAAGCACTTTCCAGCATTTCAGAATTGCCAGAATCACTAGTCTTGCACTTCAGGGCCAAGAGTGACTTGAACACAATAACTGTAGTACCATATTATTCATGTGGTGACCAAGTTGGCTGCTATGTGACTAATGCGCGGGGAGTGTCTACAGTACAGCATGGAGACTGAAGACAAAGGGATGAGTCATGTCTCGGGCTTTGCAAGATTTCATCACGCTACTTAGAATAGCACACAATTTAAAACGTATAGATTGTTTATTTCTGGAATTTTCCACTTAATATTTTCAAACCACAGTTGACCATAGATAATTAAAACTGGGAAGTGAAACTGCATGCTGTGGAGGGGAACAGGGCAGGGCATGAGGGAATTACCGTACTCAAAACCCAGAAGAGCAGATTTTAGCAACTTACACATTCAATACTCTCCTACAAAATTAGAAATCTTATTACTAAGGAACCTAAGTGACCCATCCAGGACTCTGACAGAGAAATCATCTTTGTGAAATCAGAAGCCATTAAGAGAATAAAAGCAGTCATGAGCGAATGGTCTAGATTGACAGATGGCACATTTATAATTACAAACAAAGTACAGGGGAAAAAGCACAGATTAGAAGGGAAGACCAGAGCCTTTTAATGACAACTTCAAAGCAATGTTTCATATTCTCTTGTGGAACTTTGCCATCAATGACATGCCTTGCTCATCGTCATGTAAGACTGCTTAATGGTAGACTATGAAAGCGTCTAAATTTCTTTGCCAGAGGGGTTTCAGAATCACTGTCTGCTGACTCCCCTTTCAACCAAAAGAATATTAATACAATCAATGATTCTTATCATTCAGGACTACATTGTTTCCACAACTTAAAGGACAATTGGATATTGCTACTAAGTTCAACATTTTACTTTGATAATTAATTAGTATCTCTTGAATTCACTTAACATTTTTACCAACTTGTTTTTCCTTCTACAATCCTGCTTAACTAAACTCTGCTTGCCAGACTCTTCTGCTAGTTCCTTTTTATTGGTATTCTCTAGTATTTGTTACCTTCTGCCCCATTATATTCTCTATAGATGCTACCATTTCATACACCCATTTCAACTTTCATCACCTGAATGAATCCTAGGTTCCCCACTTCTAGCCCTAAGCTCTAAAACCACATTGCTGTGTGTTGCCTACTAGACACCTCCACCTGAAAGCCAAGAAAGCATTTCAGGGACATCACTCAATGCAATGTGTCCCAAATCATATTCAACTTCCCCTCCAAACATGCTTTTTCTATGAACCAACATTTCTACATCCAACTGTGAAAGTAAAACACTTGTGAGTCATCACTGACTCCTCTACCTCCCTCCTCCCATAAACGAAGGATGCCTGATCTCTTTTGCAGGGAGAGGAGCTCTGTGTTAGGGTTCCTACTTGCTCCTCCAGCTTTATCTCTTCCCTTTCCTAAATTTCTCATTCTATGTACACACCATGCAGTTTTCCTCTCCTGCTATAAATTCTAACAAAATGCAAATTCCTACAATCTGACTTACCTCAAGCATCTTCTCTTGGAACCTGACAATTTGTTCAATAGTTTTGTTGTTTTTTACTTTTTTCTTTTTTTTTTTTTATGGTAAGAGATCTAAGGAACTTTGGTTGGGTACTAAAGACAAATCCTGGTCATTAGTGCTCGTAAGTTACTAGAGCAAGTAAGACTATAATTACAACGTACATTGCTAAGTATCAGAATGAAATGACTACAGGGTGCTATAGCTACAGAGATAGCGTACACAATCATGTGTGTTACTTCTATCAGTTTTGCTTGGACTGAGCCCTGCAGATGAGTGGAATTTTCAGTTGGGCAAGTTAGGTCAGAGGAAGGCATTAGGTATCAGGGTACAGTCTGATGACTGCTAGTACAGTGCAACACACAAGAGAAATCTGGGGGCTGAGGGAGAAAACTAAAGAAGGGGAGACTACATCACAAAGACTTAGAAAAGAGGCCAGGTCAGAGGCAAGGAGACATTTAGAAGGCTACTGCACTATGCCTAGCAACAAATGATGGCCAGACAAGCAGTGGCAGTGAGATGGGACAGCAGGGCACCCTTGTTCCAGCTACAAAGTAACGCACACTTAATCATCCTAACAAGCCTCAGAGATATTCCTACTTTTACACAAGAAACAGAAACTCCTAAGGGTGTTTGTTATTTGCTCACAATGACAGCTTACACAAGGAGATTCCAGATTCAACAATCCTGCTCCTAAGTAGCGTATCTGCCAACATCTCAAATGCATGTCCAAGTAAAAACCAACAAATCATTTTCATAACTAATTCTGGCCTGCTCAACGTATCAAAACTGCTAAAATAAAAAATGTGCCCCCCACCCCAGCATATCAAGTGTATTACTGGCAGCCATATATACCGGTAAAATGTGGACATGTACCATTAAGAGCACATTTTAAGTGCTAAAAGAATATATATATACATCCTCAAGCCTGGAGACAAAGATGGCAGACATATTTGAAGTCACTTAAAACCAATAGATTTAAGTGGCTACCTCAAACACCACTGAGCAGTGACAATGTGGGTGAAATGGATCATAACTGCCTGCCACAGGCACAAGCGTGGTAGCCTATGCACAACTCTTGCCCTCAGAGTTATGCTGCCAAAGACTGTACTGAAATACTTTTTGTCTCTGTTTTGGAGAGGGCATTTTTTCGTTGTTTCACATCAGATAATGCACCCTAATGTAAAATATAACAAAATATACAAAATCAAGGGAAGTTTTGTGGGGCAATTTTTCTCGTGACAAAATAAACCTAACAATTTTCTAGAAAACACTATATAATGGATGGCTTCAGTTAAAATAACTAGGGTTACATTTTTCAAATGCTCTTATTCATCTGGAAAACTCAATGTTATTTACTAATTATGTCACATGTGTGTGTGTGTGTGTGTACACACAGTTTTAGGAGAAAACATCAGCATTTCAGCTTGGTAATTTAAATAATGTCAACTATGCATGTTTATTTGTAAAACTTCCCATAGTGAAACATGTTACAGTTACCTATAAACATTCACTTTTCACTATTTACAATTTGAATAATTATGGAATGTTTGTATAATGCAATCAATTGCATTATAGAAAAGTCACATAAACAATATAAATCTGATGCCCAATCCTTCACAAATATGTAATTACTTTCACTGGGTTTTCAAACTGTCAAGTACAAATAAGATGAGGTCAGCAGCACTTCAAATGAGGCACTTTAACAATAACTCAAAAAGATTAAGTGTACAAAGTGTAAAACAAAACTTTTGGTATTGATCTTATCCTTCATTTCAGACATGATCTAAGATGATCTACATTAAGGTGTTATAAACTTTTATTTCTTGCCTTTCTGCCTTCACTTGATCCAAGGCAACATAAAAATGAAATACACAGATATACAGACATCACCACAGACCAGTTAATGCACTTACATACAAAAGAACTAAACATTATCTAATGACACTGTGGTTTCAGGAAATGACTATTTTAACACAAAAACTTCTGCATTATTTTTTTTTTATATAAACCTGTACAAATACATTGGTTTTTATAAACCTGTACAAATACATTGGTCTCCCAAAGGCAAAACGGTCTTAACCATATCCCTAGACAAAAATGCTCTCAAATGTACTATTAACTGAATCAAAATTAAGTATCACAAAGTCCTTTCAAACACTAAATTTTTAAATACTTAGAGAAATGGACATATTAAATTTTAAAAATAGAGAAATTAAAAAAAAATATTACTTACCAATACTTTATAATTACTTTTAGTATTAAAAAAAATAATAAGAAACACGTTTTGTTTTGCCAGGCTTCTGTGAAAGACCTTTTAAATATATATGAGGACTGTTTGGAAAAAATACAGTTTTCATGGCTGGATTCTTTCCGGACAGCCCTTGTACATTTGACCAATTTATTTGCAACCTTAAATCAAGTTCTCTGAATATTTACACTGTATTTTTTGGTAGTTAAAATAATAAATACTTGATTAAAAGATAGTAATTCATGTTGCTTCATGAATTCTTAGTTCTATGTTTTTCCCTACTGTTGAATTTCAACATACTCCTATTAATATAGAAAATGACTGACTCAAATTTTTAACGTTTATCCAGAAGGAATTAAAATCTGTGGTCCCATTAATTAACAGTTTTAGGTAAGAACAGTTACATTTCATTTTATTTCTGGCAGTTTATAATTTTAGTAATTTCTATAGCCCAAGTACCCAAATGTTGTTTAACAAACCTGAGTTAGTACTCATTTGAACATGGGTAGCTGATCCAGGGCCATTTATCAAAATCACCTGCTCTGTGTGTTTGTTATCTACACATGAGGGCACATGTACTCCTTAGTTCCCTAAAACAGTTTTGCTCCTCTAAAGAGAAAAACTGGCTTTTACTCAGTATGGTACCAGACACTTATGTCTCTTCTAAAATCAGAGGGTGGTCAATTTTCAAATAAATCGAAAGAAAAAATACTTATTTAAAATGACAAAAATTAAGCTTGGCAAAAGTAGTGACTTTTATTTACAATTGCATGTATCAAGATTACAATGGAAACACTAGTGATATCATCTGAACAAAAGCAATGATTTATTGATAATGGCAATGAATGGAATATTGACAGTCTCTGGCGAGAATCAAGCAGTTATCCAGGAGCTGTGGATCTGATTGCAGTATGTTCTTCCAGTGTCATTTGTACCTAGTGGCTTTCTCCTTTTTTGCCAACTACCTAGAAAAACAAAAATAACTTTATCGTACATCTTATTGATTTAGAAATACGAGTTATTTTCAAAAATGATACTCCTAATTGCGAATCATCTTTAAACCCTGGTATTAATTTTTATCCCTGCAATTTTTTTTTTTTTGGCATGCAATATATTTTCACTGTTGAATCAAACAATGGCCCTCCCCCTTCAGCCTCAAGGAATTAAAAAGAAAACACATGCAGGCTATTTTTGGTTTCTCAGTTTTAAGAAAATGTAACACAATTTTTCAAATCAAGGTTCAAAGTTTAGAGAAGTTAATAAAAAGATGATACTACATGAGTGAAAAGTATTGGCATACTATTTTTAGGCAATTAGAAATCAAATGTCAATCACAAATAATCTAAAATTAAAAGTGTGCTAAATTTGTTTTCATGTCTACGATGGCAGGTTTCCAGACTTTTCTCTCAATATACAGACATGTAATGAAAACAGATTTAAAATGACTAATTTTGTCTAATTTCTACTTTTAGAAAACCCTGGTTGCTACAAATGTACTATAACAAACGTAAAGAATAAATCTTGTCAGTAATTAAAAAAATTCACCATTAGAGGATCTGTTAAATGTCCTCATTGCTATAAATGTGGCAGCATAAAAATGTAAGAATAAACTTGGTTTCTACCAATAGTTATAGAAAACAAATCCTCTGTGGGAAGTTCAAAACTATGTTCTAACCGAATAATTTACTTGAAACCTAAAGTTTATCAATAACTAATGTATTCTCATAACAGAGATGCCTCTAAAGAAATCGATGTGTAAGTTATTGAATATATATTTGTATACAGAAATATTTCCATGTACATTTTAAAATGTAAGCATCATATATTAAATTGATTCTGTTCCAAATGGTAATATCTAAATCAAGGAAAACTTATAAAGGTCTTCAGCACATTTCTGGTCTAAAATAAATCATGGCTGGGTCAAAGTCATTCATATAAAAACCCTTTGCACTGAATTCCCAATTACATGATGCTACAGTGCTATTTTCCCCATCTCAAGTAAAACCACTTTTATTATTTTAAAAGAACTCCTCTCTGATCCCAGAAAACCATGTGTTGAAAGTACAAAAAGCCAGAAAGACGCTAGAGACAGTCTCAGAAAAGGGTATGTGGATGAGAGTAAGAAATTCAAGTGTTAAGAGCCAAGAGGATCCTTTTTAAAAAAGTAGGTGTGATGGAACTTTGTGTAGCACAAATGAATTTAAGCAGATAAACAGTGAAAGCATTAATGATCATTGTATCACTTGGGAACACACAAAACATAGAGCTATTAGACTAAGCAAAAGAAAACAAAACCAACTAATATTAAAAATTAAAATTTTAGCAGATGTGATACAGGAGACACAAATCTGCATACTGTTTCACAGGTTGATAGCTCTCAACTTGCCAATATGTATTCTCTGTAAAAAAGAAGAAATTTAGCATTCCAATATGGATTTTCTCCTCCCAAATGTAAAAGCTCTTTCATTCTTTATATTAATACCTCAGACAAACAAAAGTCTATGTAACAGCAAAATTAGTTGTCAAAAATATTTATTCAGTGAAGAACC
Source organism: Craseonycteris thonglongyai (assembly GCA_004027555.1). Lineage (NCBI taxonomy): Eukaryota > Metazoa > Chordata > Mammalia > Chiroptera > Craseonycteridae > Craseonycteris > Craseonycteris thonglongyai. The sequence goes on along the minus strand of PVKE010004580.1, from coordinate 45,783 downwards.
AGTCCATTGATCTTCTATATTAATATTTTCAACCAACCTAGCATTCAGTCCATAAGTCTTTCAACTAGCTTTGAGCTACTTGGGTAGGCAGAGGACATACCCACAATAAATCACCAGAGACTTCTGGCCTACAGTTCCAATGAGAAAAGAAAACCCACAGCTCTTAACTACAACCTAATTAATATATTGTTACTAGTACTAGTAAAAAAAAAAAAAAAGTACTCGATGAAACTGTTCATATTTGATTTCCAAAATGACTATATAGTTCCTAAATATTAAAATCTAAACTTCAGATTGGATTAAAACATTATCCAACAACTAGTTAAATCTGAAACCATTTACAACAATGTAAATTTTATTGCAGTATTATTTCTCAAAATGCAGTACAAAATTAAATATGAGACAGAAGAAAGTTAAAAACAAAAAGTCAGGGAGCCATACAGTATGGTCATGAAATTAAAGCACCTAGTTGCAAGCCCCCCAAAACACCAAAACAAAATAAAAAGCCAATGGAGAAACACGGCTACAATGAGATTTGAAGAAAGAGCTGGTTGAGGACACCTAGGTAACTGTAAGTCTGATCCAGATGATAGAAGCTGTAGAGATCTTGCACCAACAATGACGAGAACATGGGAAGGGTGAGAGCAGACAGGTGCAAGATGAGCAGAGAAGCAAGGAGGGGAGTACAGTGATATAAGGTCAGTCTTTTATATTACTTCATTTAAAAAAAATTCTTCTGGTTTTAGTTCATTTGAGTTGGATTAAAAAAGCTGAAAAATAAACAGACAGAAATGTTACAAAAATAGCTGATACGGTGAATGGCCAGTTTAGAAAAGTCTATTTTTATTATAGTGATAGAAAATCTGCTCTGCTTTTCACATGCATTTCATCGCCTAAGAAGCAGAAGTCCCTCCAATTTTGCTCAATTTTGTACACTTATATTACTTTTGTATTAAAATAAAGCAATCTATATAAAGAGCATATTTTAGTAAAGAAAACATCAACTTCCAATTAAGATGGCAAGCTTTTCATGCTGCTCCACAAAGAATCCATTTACAACCAATAACCTAAATTTATATTGTAATTTGTGCACAATGCCTATAGGAGCCTAAAACACACAAGTAGAAAGTGTGTTCTAGTCTACCATGCAAGGTAGCCTAAGCTGTCTATCCACATCCAAACTTCGTTAGCATTACCTTAGCTTCTGTCATCTTAGTGACATAAGGAGGTCATGACATTCTGAAAACCAAAATTATCTAGGAACAACTCACACAACAAAATGTAAACTGAAAATGCTAAATAATTCTCTTTATCATTCATTACACCATTTTATATAGCTCTTTACTACACAAGAGGTATCAAAACTTTCTTCTCTGAGCTGATAAAATACATAACAAATCTATTTTGAAATTTTAAAATGTAATTACAATGTGTAATCCTTGTAAAATTCAGACTTACTAAATAAATGGAAAGTGCCATACTTGACTTGTCTTTGAATGAGTCAGACACCTTCCTACTTTCATGACCAAGTTACAACTTTCCATTCTTCCTAGAGCGTCCACTACTATCTTTTCTTCTATTTCTATTCCCAAAATTTAGTTCAAGACCTTCTTCCTCCACAAACTATTCTTATATTTTCCCAGTCATTGCTGGGAAAAAGGAAATATCACTGGGCTGGAGAAATATGAGAATACTCTGTGGAAGAAGAAAGCCTGAACTAAGTTTTGATTAACTTTCTAACTGTTTATGCATTATCTTTCAAGAACACAAAGTCACTCTAGACAGGAATCATGACTGTATCTAGCACAGTACTACAGATATAACAAATACTGTACCATGTATCTGCTAGTACCTTCACTAGAAAGTAAAACTCTTAGTTTTTATTAGGTGACTCTACCTATACAAGGACCAAACTGGTCAATTTCAGTTATACCTACACTAATTTTATGGCACTTTTCCCACACTGAAGTTGTTAACTTAGTATAACAAAAAAAAACCCAAATTAGCTTACTTTTGAGGAATAACCCTACAAGATAATGACACAAGCAGAACAAATCTCATTCAGAAATTATGAAAAGGAAATGTAAATTTACATTAAGAAAACCATTAAGGGAAAGCCGGGATGGCTCAGTGGGTTGAGCGCTCACTTTGCAGCGCTGGGGACCAAGGATCGAATCCCGGCCCCGGCCCATGCAGAACCATATGCTGAACTGGGAGCTCCCCCAGCTTAGTTCTCTCCCTGTCTCTGTGTCTCTGTATCTCTCTCTCTCTCTCTCTCTCTCTCTCTCTCTCTCTCTCTCTCTGTCAAAAATAAATAAATAAATACAAATATATTTAAAAAAAAAACAAAGCATTCAAACAATTAAAATGTATCAAACATTAGAAGCAAGGGACAAAGAAGCCCAGAACAAGGGAGTTCATTACAGTATTAAATTATTCTCGCAGCAGTTCTCAGTGTGGTCCAGGATGGAGGTCCCCAAGACCCTTTCAGGGAGTCTTCAAGCTCAAAACTAGTTCGATAAAAATGCTATATAATTTGCCTTTTTAATTCTCATGGTCTCACAAATGCATAAGTGAATTTTCTAGAGGCTACATAACCTGTGATAGCAAAACTGTTTGAATGCAGAAGCAAATAGGAAAATGAGAGGATCTATTAAGCTAGATAGTAAAGAAATTTATAAAAGCATAAAACAATGCTCCTCCTCTCACTAAGTTGGTTTTGTTTTGGAAAATATATACTTTAAAATATTATTTGTGTTAATGTATGAGATTATTTGTAAATAAATATTTTTTATATTTCTCAGTTTTAATTTCTTAAATGGTAATTAGATAAATATAACTCACAGAAACAAAAGCTCTTTTTGCGTTGGTCCTCAACAGGATTTAATAGTGTAAGAGTCCTGAGACCAAAAAGTTTGAAACTACTGCTCTATAGTAATTTTAAATAAGGTACAAAAAATATTTAAATGAACATACAGTCAAATTATAAAACAAACACAAATACTCTTAAGCAAGAACAGTTTAACACCTTTCCTACCCTACAGACAGTCCAAAAAAGGTAAGATCAGTAGTCAAAAAGGGAAAAACTAGTCTAAATGAGGTGGGACAGGGAATGTTAAAAACAAAAAGATTCTTAGATGGACAATTATTAATGCACATTAGAGAAACTGCAACTGAATGGCAGGATGATAAGAAGACAGATAAGATAAAGCAGTAGCTACTTAGAGAAACAGAAGCCAAATAGCATAAGCTGAAATGAAAGCAGGAAACGAGAGCTGAATTACAGTATGAGAAAAAAACAGGACTCGGAGCAATAGATCTTATGAAAGTATTAAGCTAAAAACCAACTATGCAAGGCACAGTTAAAGCTAAATCCAATGGCATTTAATTCAAACAGGCAAAGTAACAAAGCAGGCAGCCAAAATGTCTTTGTTGCTCACACATTTTCCCAGTACAGCATATTTCACATCATACAAATGTAGATGTTTAATCTCTGCTTCTTCTGACCTGTCATTATACATATGTCAAACATGTAACATGACAGATCTATGTACATGCTTGTTCCTACAGCTCCCAAAAGATAATTATGCTGTGAGACAGGAAGATGATAGTTGAAAAATGACTAGTTAAAATATCTACTGTCAAGGTTATCAATTTTATAAAAAACAGCCTAAGCTCATCCATGATTATGAAAATTTCCGTAATTGAATTTAAATAAGGTCTATGGACACTATCCAAAAGAATAAGTTTTCAGGATGTTCTACAGCTCTAATTCCCCAAACAGGGGTGGAGTTGCTAGGCTGGGTGCCTCTTCCCATAGGCCCTGAGGCCAGGGAGCCTCTTCTCTTACAATCATCTCAAGTTCTAGACCATCTGCCGGAGGCAGCCATTAGGAACAGGGTGATAACTACTTCCCCTGCTACTGCATACTTAATCTGTGGACAGCACCTGAGTTCTGTACTGATAAAGCTCTTGGTGGCAATTCTACGATCTGTGGTTGTATACCGAAAATGTCACCCTAAGGAACTATTACCAATTAGAAGTACTTCCATGAATGTACAAAATGTTTCATTCCTAAAGGTCCCATGTACCTTATAAATTCTTGGCAAACCTCAAGATTGTGTCTTCAAAATGAATAAACAGATAGTTAAGATAGCTAGCTAAATACATATCAGCCAGTTCACTGAAAATTTATTTGCTGAAATGTGTCCTTCTAGCACATAGATATAGTTTAAAAGTCAGCATCTCCGTTTAGTAAAGATGAGTCTATTCTTTTCATTAAAATTATTCAAGTAATTTTAAATATTTTCACCTGAAACAATGAAAAACCAAATTTTAATGCCAATAGTTTTTCAACTCACTAAAAATAATGATTTACCTTACTCCTATTTTCCATTACTCCTAACTACTTGCTATAACCAAACAATCATTTCTACCCTCTTAACTGGATGTCATTCATTAAGGCAGTAGGACTTATTTCTATTACAGATTTTAGCTGGGTATCTGAAAATGTGACTTGGAGAACTTACTGTTCTTGTTTACCCTTATAAAATTTCATGACATTTTATGACTTTGATCTTTATGAAATTACTTGTTTTAAATTATATTATTACTTCCCTTAAATATCATTTAAACAAACTTACTCGTTTGAAGTCATTCATATTTGTTGCCTGGACTGGAGTACCAATAAAAGTAAAATATGAAATTCTTGTTGTTTCTTCTTCACCTTGATTGGACTGAACAAATATCTACCAAAAAAAAAAATTTTATAGTAATGATTACAATTCTTTTTTTCATAAAAATGCTTTAGGTTTAATTGATTTGCTTAGAATACTAATAAAAATACCTTCCATTCTTTGTAAGGATTAATCCACACCACATTAGACTAGTAATTCACTGTTTGCTCTGCTACTCTCATCTTCTCCAGGGATGTCATAGCAAGACACCTACATATACAAGTTTCTGATAATTTTGTGTGATGGTGTGGAGGGGGTCATAATTTAATTCCTTACAGAGAATGTTGAAAGAGTACGAAATTCATGATTACAATGGATAGACTGCTGTTGAAATTTAAAAATTATCGTGTTTAACTGAGGAAAATCTCTATATTCTTCCTGATACTCATTCGATTTCCTAGAATACTAAAAGAAAAAGTAGTATTGGCAGTCAGCGCCTAAAACTATACTATGTCCTCCACATTTTTTTAAGCTTGACTGTTTATACTTTCTACTTAAAAACTCCCCTCAGAAGGGATGCTGAGATAACTCAGCAGTTGAGCACTTGTCTCACAATTATGAGACCCGGGCTTGCAGAGGCCGGGACCAGGACCCAGTTCCTGGACCTTGTGGTTGCAAGGCAAGTGCTCAACCTGCTGAGCTATCCTGGCATCCCTAGAATAAACTTTTAACAACAGTGGCCAAATTTATATAAAATAAGTAAACTGAAAAATCCACAAATTAAAAAAAATCAACCTGTCCTTCCCCTTTAGGGCATATAGATAAATTTAAAAAGAAGATTAAAGTAGCTCATTATACATTTTTACTCATTTCAAACCAAGTAGACATACAATTCCTTTGAAGGATCATTTAGAATCACTGAATACACCATGAATTGTCACCCACAAAGCCATTAAATATACTACTTACAGTTACACTGTTAACATTCTGAAACTTAACATAACGAAGTGGGACAATGCCATCTTCTTTAATATCCTCCTCTGTTAGTTCCAGAGCTTGAGTTGGTTCACTTCTTTCTGCTTCTTCAAAATCCATCGATCGGGGTAGATTGATAAAAATTTTTACATATTTAGGACCCTGCCCTATATATAAAATGGCAGACAGAATAAAATAAATTGCTAGAAATAATATTTTCTTCCCTTTATCATTACATCCACATTATACAGACACAAATATACACATATGCACATACCTACATTTATCTTTAAGAATCTTAACAAAATCTGAGTATTTTCACAGCCATTCTCCCAACTCCCCTCTACCTCATATCATGATAATATACTGGTATATTCTTGGCCTACTAGCACTATGCTCTAGGAATACGAGATTAAAACACATGTACAAAGTTCTTGACCTCAACTACAAGACATACTATGATAATACTACTAGTGAGGAAGTACAGGGAAGGTAGCAATGGAGTCTGACATACGCAGGTTAACACGTTTCATATAAAGAAACAGCGTTTGAGCTGGGTTTTACAGTTCCCAACTCGCACACTTTGTTATTGTGGAGAAAAGCATTATCAGTGACACCATTCAGCCAAAAGGAAATTAATTATACAAATCGCCAAATTTCATCTTAGGAATTAAGATGAACTCGGTGGTAAGATCACATTTATAGAATGTCTTAATCCTTTTAACTTCAGGGTATATCTAAAATCCTTATTTTGAGGCTCATTAAAGAATATTAAAATATTCACATCACTTGTTCATTTCCACAGCATTTGCTTTTACAAATACTTTGGATTTCAGAATAAAGATATTGTTTTATTACTGAAAATTCATTAATACATGAAAATTTAATTACCATTATATTATAGCTTACTGAAATGTGGATGACAGAATGCTAGCTAGACTACTTTCGCCATATATTTTCTAGTAAAGTAACATTATCTTAACATTTTCCAAAATGTTGGTGTGAACAAGTATGTAAGCATAATCTCTCATCTATAAATACCCATGTACATATAGTCATATTAACTTGCAGCTATTTTATTATTGTTGTTTATTGAAAATACATCATTTATGTACTTCTGATTTGTATTAGTTTTCTGTTAAGAGTTATAGACTAGGTCCTTGTAAATTATTTGTTTTTAATGAACTGATTCACTTTGGAATAAAAACTGACACCAAAAACAAAACAAAAAAAACCCAAAAAAAAACTAATAACAAATGAGAAGCAAATGCTATCTGATAAATAAGGTATTGTTTTTTTTTCTCCCAATCAATTAAGAAAACAAACAAAAAAGCATCTAGTCCCAACTCCTCCACTCCAGCCCACTCCCACCCTCACCCCCAAATCTCACCCTAAGCAACAAAGAACCCTCAACAGAAACAAGAAAAAAAAGGTGGCAGTGGTGAATACAGAAAATTCTTTATTCAATAGAAAAGGAAATGCCAACCCTATACAATCATGTTTACAGCATTATGTGTACAAAGAAAATGGAACTACTAACAGGGAACAAACAGAAAGATCTAGAGCCTTAATTTTATCATCTGTAACAGGAGTCTGAAATATCTACCAATTTTGATCCTAAAAAATTGTTGCTTTGAACCTAGAGAGTTTTAGGTTAATGGTTGGAAGGGTTCACTTGTTTTCATATTAAGAGGGAATTTTAAATTCTAAATTAAAAAAATTTAGAAATAAATCTCACATTATTTTTTAATTCATTTATATCCTTGCTTTGTTCCAAAAACAATTTCACTCTTTCCCAAACAAAAAATATTTACCTCTATTTAATAAAAAGTCTTAGATATGTGCTCATAGGTCTATAGAGCAGGAAGTTAAAGAAAAGCTGCCCATTACTCACCATTATCTGGCCCTTGAAATTTCATTGAATAAAGCTTAACTGGTTGATTGAATGCCACAGTAATGAGTAACTGTGAAGAAAATAATAGTTTCATTTTAAAAGGACTCTTGAACACCTTGAATACAAACAACTAAGTAAAATTAATTAATTCAAAAGCAGAAAAAAAATTAATTCACTTAACAAAACCAATGTAATATATAAAATCAGTAAGTTAAAAATCAGTTGATTAGACTATCATTTACAAAATTAAATGAATGAAATACAATCATCTATTATTCATATAAGGGAATGACAACAACAAATTTAATAGAATTAAAATTATGCCTAATAAGCTAAGGTCATATGACCTATAAACTGGCAAGCAATCTGCTTCCCAAAAAATCAAACAAAATTCCCAAATTAAAATATAAAACTGCATATTTTAGCATACAAACAATGTTTTCTAGGATGGTTTATTTGTCAAAAATCTACTCATGTCACTTGACAATTTGGAGACAATGCACAGGTTATGTGGAGAGACTAGCCCTCGAATGGACTATATTTAATTGAAAACTCACTACCATCACCTCAGATCTCCATCCTTAACTTATTTTACTAACTGAAATTCGAAGGCCACGTAATGAAATTGGGATACAAAACACTGTTGCAATGCCCATCTCTCAGAAACTGATTCATTCGCTCAATCTTCTTTTTAGCTGAAGTTGTGCTTCTACCCTGAGAGGAAGACATCAGGGAAGTTATCAATCCTACTGATGACATGCATCATCAAATTATATTCAGAGCAACATCTACAAGAAACACAATGTGAACAATATTCTCAAACCTACACAGTAAGGTAGCTCTGGTTGGCGCAAAGGAAAATGGGATTTAGATTTATGATTTCAGAATCATTCTGGTCTGTTTGCCTAACAAAATATCTAGACTATTTCCTTTGGTTATATTAAGTACTTTTTACACTTGACCTATAACAGTGTGTGTCAAACATAATAAGCAGGACACATTTAGGGACCTGACCCACAGATGAAAAAGAGATGAGAGTGAAGAGTTAGAAACAGATCAAGTCAGCAAGAATCTGACACCCTCTTCCAGAAGCTAATATGAATCATTTCCTCTTAAAAGAAAGAAGGTTGATCAGATTTATATTTTAGAAAAATCACTTTTGTAGAACATGTAGAAAATGAACTGGAATGGGATCAAAGCAAAGTCAGTGGAACAGAAAATAAATTAAGGCAAGTAACAGTCAAGATACAAGATGGGGGGAAAGCCGGGACGGCTCAGCAGGTTGAGCGCTCGCTTTGAGGCCACGAGGACCGAGGATCAAATCCCGGCTCCGGCCCAGGCAGGACCCACATGCTGAACTGGGGAGTTCCCACAGTTCGGTTCTCTAACTGTCTCTGTCTCTGTCTCTATCTGTCAAAAGTAAAATAGAAATAAATATGCACTGAAGACAAAAAGATAATTTCTCTCTATAAATGTGAAAAGATAAAAAAAAAAAAAAAAAGATACAAGATGGCTTGATTGGCAATGCTACACTATTTCCTCTGTGGCAACAATACAAAGAAGTGCAATACTGGTTTAGGTCTGGGATTAAGGACTGGAAGATAGAGAATGCTCATCTAATTAGTCTCTATTTCTCAGAGACAAACCCATTTGGGTCTGTAAAAAGTATGAAAGGAAGGTCAAGAATGAACAAAGGACACAGAAAGGTGAAGATTCAACGCAGCAGCAGGGCCAATCCAGGAGTGCTGAGATTCTCCCTAGTGCACCTAGCAGCTTGCAGGAAACAGAAAAGAGGTGGGTCTGCACGGCCAAAGGACAGGGGTCAAGGAAAATAAAGTTATAGAAAAGAAAGGAAGAAATGGTTGTCTAGGAAGGAAAGACATAAAACCATGAAGTGGAAACATGACAAAGAAACAATAGCAGATACAAGTATTTATAGTCCCTACAAGCCTTAATTTAAGCATTCAATTACCTGCTCATCACAATCAGATTCCAAGAAGGTTGTATCTTTTCGTAAACAGTTGTCAAATCCATGCTCATCACTTTCATTAAGACATTCACATCCAGCTTTGTTAATAAAAGGCATTAAATCCATCTGAAAATATTAAATTAAGACTTTAGACCAAAGCATTTGGATTTGGTATAAAAATCTTATTTAAAAAACTTAAATATGTGATTCTTTAGATTAGGCCATTTTTAAGAAAATGTCAACTTATTTTAAAATAATCACTAAAACTTTAACAATAGTAATTCTTTCATTGAATTTCTGACTGAGATATAACACTAATTAAAGCCAAACCTTGACTTAGCCTACTTTGTAAGGGATCAAAAACCGAGTCTAACATTAAGATTATAAAATGACATACTTTTAATAATGATATTTTACAGTGGGAAGTGTGCAAATTAAAATATCTGTAAGATCCAAAGAAAATCTATTGCCCTCTTCTAGTGGCCATGGCCTCTTTAAACCTATATCCATGAAGAATCAGATTAAAGATGATAGCAAATAAGGACTTAAAATTTTTTTACTATAGAAATTTCCAGCATAAACAGAATAAAAAGTGAACCTCAGGTACCCACCTCCCAATAACAATGCTCATAAATTCATGGCTACTCTTACTTCATCTTTACCCCCCAATCAGTCCCTAACCATTTCCCTGATTTTTTTCCAAGTAAATCTTAAACATTTTTTCATTTCATTCAGAAACATTTAATTGTGTATTTCTAAGAGATAAGGACTCATTGTTAAAAATCCTCAATATCACTATTGCAACTAAAATGAAAAATACTAGATATCAAATATCAGTGTTCAAATTTCCTCCATTGTCTCACCAATATTTTATAGTTGAATTGTTAAACTCAGAGTAAGGATCCAAAAAAGTACTGACTAATATTTGGTTAATATGTCTCTTAAATCTCTTTTAACCTATAGTCATTTAGCCTACTGGTTTCATATATTCTGGATTTTTCCAACTGCTTCCCTGTGGTGTCATTTAACAAATGAGGGATATCTAGAAAGTATCCAGCCATGTAATATGAAAATTAGAGGCATTTAGGCTGGATTTTTTCTGGTCAGCCCTCTTATTTCTGAATATGTGTTGGCTAATATTTTCATATTTTCAATATAACACCCAAGAGTTGTGATAGTGGTCATCCTTGTTTTATTTGACTTTAGTTGGAATGCTGCTAGTACTTTCTCATTAAGATTTTACTGAATGCTTTATAATAAATGGGTGTTAAATTTTATCAAACACATTTTCTGCATATGAGGAGATCATGATTTTTCTCCTCTGGATTGTTGGGTTTTGTTTACTAATATTTTATTTAAGATTTTTTACCTCAATATTCCTAACTAGCACTGGTCAGTAGCTTTCTTTTCTTTTCTTCTATTTTTTTTTTTTCTTCAAACTGTCAGATTCTGGGATCAATAGCATTCATACTTCAAAAAGAAAGATGAAAGTGTTCTTTCTTTTCACATGGTCTTAAATAGTTTCAGTGAACACTAGGCTACCTGACCTTTAAGGTTTGGTAGAATTCCCCTACATAGTGATCTTAGTCTCTGTGAAGAACTCTGTTACTGTTTTTTTCTATGGTGCTTGGTTTATTTAAGTGTTCTACTTCTATGAAAGTTGATTTTGAAAAACTGCGTTTTTCTAGAAAAGTATCCATTTATCTACTAAACAGGAAAAATTATAAAGTTTACCAAATATTATAGGTTATCAGTCGCATGTTCAATTTTCTATCATAAAGAGTATTCTATATTTTTATCCAGAGATACTAATGCATATAGACTTGCATACAGTTCTGAATGACTAACGAAAACTTTTACCTATCAAATAAATGTCAATATGATAATCATCCATTAGAAAATACTACAATTATTCATGTGGTAGCATAAATGTTTTCAAAGCAAAGATGTTATTTTGTATTACATAAAATGTTACATTACATTAAATATTAACTAAGTTATTCAGGGTTATATATTGTACCCAAATCAAAAAAGTGGGGAGGGAGAAAAGGAGCAATATAGCGCAAAGTTCTACTATTGAAGAATTATGCTGAACTTATGAGTATCTATCTGCCTTAATAGAGTAGTTTTGAGAAAATCTTTTAAATGCTTAGTTTTCCATCCTACAGAGGTACATCTTTAATGCTGTATCTCAGTTTAAGATCCCTGGCATGAAAACAACATTGTAGTTATACTTCCAATACCTTAATGATGAAAATAAACTAAATAGGTGAATTATTTAAAATAGTTTTTAGATTCATTTATCATGCAGGGGGCACACAAAATAAGTATTACTCTTTGTGATACTTATTTGAATTCAAAGAGTTGAATTAAAGTGTTCTGTGTATCTGGAACAAATTGGCATTACACTATATATTTAACATAACTACAAACTGACATATTCTGATAATAGGCAATGGGAAAATAAATAACACTATCTATGCAACAATTTGTCAATAATGAGGAAAGAATCATGAAAAATCCATCAGACAAATCTAAATTGTGGGACAGTCTTTAAGACAGATGGTCTAGACCTTTACTGTACAATAAAATAGCCATTAGTTACATGTGGCAATTTAAAATTGCATTAACTAAAAGTAGATAAAATTAAAAATTCAGTCCTCAGTTGCACTAGCCACACAAATGCTCAATAGCCACTTGTTCCTAGGGGCTACCTGATTAGACTGGTGTTTACAAGTCAAATGATTTTCAAAACAGACTGCCATGAAAGAAAAAAAAGGCAGAGAAAAGTTTCTAAACTAAAGAACGCTAAAAAGAATTGAAAACTTAAATGCAATGAATGATCCTTGACTTGATCCTAGATAGGTAAAATTACAAAATGTATGCTGGAGATGATTAAGGAAATTTGAATGTAGGATGTTCATTAAGAGACACTGTATAAATGTTAAATGTGTTAAGAGTGATACTGAATGGTATCATGGTTATACAGTTGTTCTTGGCAGTTACATGCTGAAAAATTTAGAGATGAACCATCACGATGCCTATATCTCACTGTTAAATGCTTTTACAAAAGTTAAAAGTAGATAGATATCAAAATAGAGCAAAACTAGCAAAATATTCACAACTGATAAACATAGGTGAAGGGTATATGTGTTTTTAGTATTATCCTGTCAACTGTTTTTTTAAACAAGTTTCATTTAACTTTTTTTTTTTAGAACAGGGAAAATATTCCAAAACAAGACACAAAGAAAGTTATAAAAACCTTTCCATGCTTCAAGTTTCTGACTAAAGAAAGATCTGCTTACTACATCAATTAGAGACATTTACTGTATGATTTGATTTTGACAAATGATGACAAATTTGTAGACCAAAACTTAGTTCTGAACTTATAGCTCTGAGGTCAGAACACTAGAAAATATTAACAGGCTTCAAGATTTAGAGCATGTAAAAATGGAAGTTCAATTCTAGACTGTCTCATGTGCAAACTGCCAGAGAGGAACACGTGATTTAAAGGGTATGAGCAGAGCTATTTGAAGCTATACTATGTACTCTTAGCAAAAATGGGAGAAGATATAATGTTTTAAATTGCCCCAAATTGAAAATAAAATATTCTCTGACATTTAAAAAAAAAATTGCCCCAAAGTCAATAAATATTTTTAAAAACCCGTAACTAGAAGTCATTATGCTCACAAAAACACTCTTACATCTGAATAAGAATCAATTATGATTCTTAACTTTTGAGTATCATATCTACACCTGTTGTAGTATCTCAAACATCTCTAAAAGAGATACATGTATTTATCTTATTCTGGCTCCAGTCAAATCAGGAGTTTCAAAACTATAGCATATATAAAATCAGTAACTGTATACAGTCTCTTAGTATTAAAACATAATGACTAAAAATCGTTACTCCAAAAACACCAAAATTTTATTTTAAAATTACCAATACATTTTTGTAACACTTATATTTAAACCTACATAAGACACAGGTTTTCATTCTGTGACTCCTATTCCCATTAAGTTTCTATTTGTGTTGTGAGAGCAATGATGTTTCTTCAAAACATATTACCAGTTTTAAATATTTAATAATCCTGTTAAGACCTAAATAGTTCAAAACTTTTAATTTCTTGACACCTGATGGAAAAAATGGAAATGTTTTTCACAGCGTTTCACATTGTATTCATAACATTTTGCATGAAAACTATTTTTTTATTTCTTAAAAATTTATTCCTGCTTATTTCCCTACCTGAGGCCAAAACACTGGTGGTCACACTTAGCTGATGTGTAAAGAAGTATCCCTGTAGCTAAGCAGCAGGACTGTTGTGCTCATAAGATGTTTTCATGCAAACGCCCTTAGTAATAAAGGGAAAAAATACAAAGATGTAAAGATAACGGTTTACAAGTCAAATGATTTCCAAAATTTTCCAAAAGGTGTCACAGCCCTGACTTACATAACAAGTTCATACTTTCTGAATACTGTAATTTCAAATTATCATATAACAGTTCTATTGTAAATATTAATTGTACTTCCCTAACTAAAAATAATTAATGCCTGTACAACATACTAAGGACACTTTATGAAGACACCCCTGCCACACACACACACAAGGAATGTCTCATATTTACCTCTCGATTCCTTATTCAGCATGAATTTAAGGGACTTAAAGACTTGTAACCTCATGACACAGATCTGCCTTAATGTATATGATACACATGCTTTCATATATTATAGATTTAATTTGAGGCAATATTTTTTTTAAATCATTGTTTGATCTGCAAACACAATTAACTTTATAAGATGAAAAATTAAGACATACTTATTTTGTTATGCAGGATTTACCAATTTGCATAAACAAATTAGCCACCATGAAGTGCTACTTCTGAATTTTACTTCCTTCCTTAATAGCTTTCAAATATAAACATAATGTATTACAACTCTCCATACTATTTAAAAACTTTTAAGTTCTTAAGTCTTCAAATTAAATTATTTAGGACAATTTACCCTTAAAACTCAGGAAAACACATCCAACACTAAACACATATTTGATTCTAAAACAAAATCAATAACTAGCACATTTCATTACTTATTTGGGCAAAAATGCATCTTAAAAAAATCTTAAAATGGCTATAAAATAGTTCAGAAAGCAAATTTTTAAAAAAGTAAAGAATATCAAGAAGAGAAATAAATAGGAAATAAATAAGGAAAATAAGAAAAATAGTTTAGGTTGGGGGCTTAGGGTTATAATTTACACAGACAAAACCCAATAGTTAATCAGAGAATTTACTTTTAAAGTTCTTATTTGAAAGTACTATGAATTAGTAAAAGATAAAACATGAAAACATAGTCAATTTTGCTTTTTGCGAAACAATGGCAAATGGAAAATATATCATGATTTCACTTTGAAGTCTACATACATAGCCTTTTGGAATATCTGTGTCCTCATTGCTTCCAGGGTCATTTTCTAAGTGCTGCTTGATTTTTTCCTCTAATCCCACAGCATCTGCTCCTTGATATTGATCAATTCTCACTTTGTTTCGAAAAAACAAGAATGTTGGTGTTGCTGATATATTGTTGGTAGCCGCTGTTCCCTAAAATTGGCAAGTAAGACAGCATTACGAATTAATAATATTAAACTACTGTGAATATTCATTCCACATTTCCATGAAAGATAAACATCCCAAGCATAGATTAAAATATGTAAAATAATTTATTCCTAATTGTTATTTAAGAAAAAGCAGGGAAAGCTGGGATGGCTCAGCGGGTAAAGCGCTCGCTTTGAAGCCCCGAGGACCGAGGATCGAATCCCAGCTCCAGCCCAGGCGGACCCACATGCTGAGCTGGGGTGTGCCCCCAGTTCAGTTCTTGCTGGGACCTATGTGGGAGGCTCTGGGCCCAGTTCCTGCCCTGTGCAGCCCTGTGCCCACCTGTGTAGTGAAACTATACGTAAAACTAATGTCAACTATTTGCTCTGGGCCCTCCCCCTTCTCTCTGTCTCTCTCTGCCTCTGTTTCTCTCTGTCAAAAATCAATAAAATAAATCTTTAAAAAAAAAAGAAAAAGAAAAAGCAGGCAAGTATTCCCAAACTACATTACCCATTGGGTCACAACTATATTATATCAGCTTTACATCCACAATGAAGACCAGCGCTGTATTTTTGTGTTTTATTGTGAACTACTTCATCCAAAAGGACAATTAGCTTCCAATACAGAAATTGTGCTTTAAAACACAAAAGAGCTCTAAGTACATTATGTTTCAAAATGTTACACATGTGAAAAACAGTAGCCCACGTGTCCATATAAAGGAGGTAACATCCTTTGTGCTGAAATCCTCACGCAATTTTATTCTTATAGAAATAATGACTTCTCAGCTCCCCTCAAGCACAATGCAACAGTTAGCTTTGAAAATTCTGCTCCAACTCCACAATATTATAAGACTAACTACCAACTGGAAGTTAGCTAATAACCACTGGTTCATTGTTTAAATTTTTCATGAGAAATATAAAGGAAACAGTAAACCAAATGTGTCACCTTACATATTAAAATACTATGAAGTGCTACCACAATAATGTTAAAGGGAAAAAAGCATAAAGTTTACAAAAAGATGTCTTCTCTAAGCCTCATTAAAAAAAAAATAGACCTTTTAGAATAGTGTTGTCCAAAAGAAATAGAATGCAAGACACAAATGTGAGCTACATACACGATTCAAAATTTTCTAATTATCTACAATAAAAAAGTAGAGAAACAAGTGAAACATGTAGCTATGACTACTATACAGTATAGCATAGCCCCAGAAGACAGTACTTCCAGATCGGAGACAGTAATACTTAAAATAAGGGCCAGAACTGCAGTCCAGTAGTACGTGATGTAAGTACTTAATGATAAGCTTTAACAGAGTTTACATCAACCAAATCCCCAAACTATTATCTACAAATTATATAACATTCTATACAATGTTTTTCATTAAGACTCTATTTTCAGTGTTAAGGTGCCTTCCAAATTTTTTTCCCAATGTAATTCCCCCATTACTTCCACAAATGAAAATGCAGAACCATTACACAGCCATTCTAACTGAGTGAGTAATCAGGGAAATCTATGTACAGCACTATGGCTCAATAAAAAGTAATCAACATTTTAAATTTTCTGCTGAGTATGCAGCTTTAGAGCTAAAATTGCAAATTGATGAATTCAAATCAAACTATAAGCACGAATTCTCTGTCATGGCTTTCTCATCAACCAATGATTGTATAGTAGAAGAAACAATAATTTTAGATTTGCAATAAAATAAAAGACATGTAAATAACAGAACTGCCAGATGACCTATTAGTTTAGCAATCATATTAGTTTCCTACCAGAAGGCTATTAATATAAACAAACCCCAAAGTAATTAATAATTGAATTATCCTTATTAATGCAGCCAGAAATAAAATCTGTAATAATTATGTCAATATAACACTTTCCTATCTTCAAAATAATAAATATCGTGTGCATAAAAATATAAAATGACGGATGACATTAATGTTGAAATTCAAAAACTGATTCTGTAAATATATATATATATTTGTTTTTAAATAGGACTTCTTTCCCTTACCTGACACTGATGTACATCTACTTCCAAGAAAACTGCCTGCGGATACTTATTACTCATAGTACTGAAAGCTGGAGCAATCCTTAAACATGGTCCACACCTGTGAGGAAGGTAAGTGAGATGCTTGGTAAAATAACACCAAACAGTGTACTAATTTATATTCTAAAGAACTTGTCAATTAAACATGAAACAAAACAAACTCTGATCATTCTGGCTTTAGACATTCTAGTCTATACCACTGGACTATATTTAAATATACCTGCATCGATACAATGTCTTAATGACTACAGATTTGTATAATATATAAACCTTGAAGTCTAATAGTGTTGTCTTCCAGCTTTGCTCACTGAGAGAAACTAGAGGAGATCTACTAGAGAAGATAATGAAAATAATGAAACTAGAGGAGATAAATGAAGGAGAAATATATTATGCTTATGAATTAGAAAATGTAATATTGTCAGGATGTCAATTCTCAATTTGGTCTTTAGAGTCAATGTAAAATCCCAGTAGATTTTCTTGGAGAAATTACCAAATTTAAATTCTAAAACTTATAAAGAAATACCAAAGAGAGCCCAAGCCATTTTGAGGTTCAAAGTTGAAAAACTGACATTATCAGATATTAAGAATTATCCTAAAGCAATAGTATATAGTATTGGTACAAGAATAAACAAACTGACCAATGTAAAAAGAACAGAGTACAGAAACAGACCCAGAACATACACAGAAACTAAGCTAACTTATGAAAAAGCTGACACAGCAGTGCAGTGCAGTGGAAAAAGAGCAATGGTCTTTTCAATAAACAGCAGAGTCAACTAAATATCCACATAGGAGGGAAAAATGAACCCTGACCCCTAAACCTCACTCCATATGCATAAAACAATTCCAGGTGGATTACAGATCTAAACAGTATAGGTAAAACATAACTGTTTTAGGAAAAAATAGAGAGGACACTTCTAAAACCTTGAAGTACCGGTAAGCAAAGATTTCTTAAAACACAAATCACACTGAAGTAAAAAAAAAAATCTATAATAATATATTAGAATGTATTAATACTTGAAAATCTGGAAAATATTTACATTAAGACTTTTATTCATCATATCACTTAGAATGTGAAAAGACGATAGGTAAAAAACCATCAAAAACATTAAACAAAGGACTCGTACCACTAATATGTAAAGAAATCCTACAAATCATTAAGAACAAGACTGGCACCCAAAAGAAAAATGAATAAAGTTCTGAACTGGTAGTTGACAAATGAGGTTCTCCAAATAGTCAATAAATATGAAAAGACATATCCTACTTCATTAGTCACTAGGAAAACCAGAGAAATGAAAATTAAACACATAACAACCAAAATAGCTAAAACAAATAAGAATGATGTATGGTCAAGATAATGTAGCAAGTCAGCAGTCACTGACAGCGCAAATTGGTATACCGTAAGCACTTCAGGGGGAAGAAAAGAAAATGGCAGTATCTTCTGAAACACATGCCTACCTATGATCATTCTTGGGGGTATAAAAACACCAGAAATATCTATATACATTTGTTTTAGGCCATTTAAAAAAATACTTATAGTAGCAATATTTCTAATAGTCCAAAACTGGGAACTGCCCAAATCTGTATTAACAAGAGTAAGTAAATTAATTGTAGTTATTCATATAGTGAAATACTACACAACAAAAAAATGACTGATGTAAAATTTCATGCAAAAACAAGGATGAACCTTACACATAATACGAGGGGAGGAAGTACACTATATGATTCCATTGACGTACAGTTCGAATATAGGCCAAGTGAACAATGGTATTATAAATCAGGACAATGATTATCTTAGTGAGAGTTTGTGACAGGATGGAGTCATGAGAGAGATCTCAAGAGGCCAGAGATTTCTCTTTGTCCAGAAGATAATTGCACGGGTGTGTGCTCAGTTTGTGAAAATACACTATGTATATCTCAATAAAAAGTCAAAAATGAGGGGTGCCAGGATAGTTCGGTGGTCTGAGCTTGTCTCACAATCGTGAGGTCTAGGATTTGATTCCCAGTCTGGACCCATGCAAACCCATATGCTGATCTGTGTGGCACAACTAGTAACCGCCAAGATGACATAGCAGTGAAGGCTCTTGCCTTCCGTGTGGGAAGACCCTCGGTTCTGTTCCCGCCAACGCAGCCCCACATCCACCTGTGTGGAACAATACAGAAGGAAAAGCAAATTCTGAAGCGCAAAATGTTCAGACTCACAAATGTTCAAACGCAAACTGTGACTGTCTCTCCATTCTTAACATTTTGATCAGCATTCTCATCCTGTGTCATCCTTAAGCCTTACACTGAAAAGCTAGTAACTATTTAGTTCTTAAACTTGGTGCTTCCAAAAACATTTTTGGTTCTAACAATCCTCAATTAGTCCCTGAGTCTAAATTATAAAGAAACACACATTTATAGTCAACTAAACCCATGTTTAGTTCAGCAAAATACTCCTAGCTATTAATGTCTTAATTATTATGGATGGCAGTACAAATTAGTATATCCTTTTGAAGGGCATTTAGTCATTATTTATCAATTTTAAATGAACATAACCCAAGATTCAATAATCTCACTTCTAAAAGTCAATCCTATCTTAACACTCAATTTCATAATAATATGTATGTATATAAGGAAATTCAATGCTATGATTATGATAGTAAAAAATTTAGAAGCAATCTAAATGGCAAGTAACAGAGAAATAGCTTTAAAAATTATGACACTTTCACACCACAGGATAAAGATAATTTGTACTGTTTAAAGAAAACCAAGTCTCATGATAAAACTCTATGATCATATAAAAAAGATACACACACACAAATAAGTCTGTGGGTCACACAACAAACAGTTCATTACTTCTGCAAAATGGGATTGGAAAAGGAAGAGAAAGTTTAGGTAAGACTTTCAAAATTATCCATAATTCTGTATCCTTTGCTTTTTTATGATCAACAGGTATTTTTATTTTAAAATACTAAATACGTTCTCACAAATGAAGCATGGGTATTTAGGCCATATGACAATATTTATTCCTGAAAAATTCTCCTTTGTTTACAAAAGCAAGGAAAGATAAGATTGAGGCAAACCTTTAAAAATACGATTGAGACGCAATTCTGTAAAAATAGCCCTAAGAAAAACAGTAACTAGTACTCGAAATACTTGGGCAGCCAGGCAGGTAGCTCAGACCTAAAGGCCACCTCGGGGAATATTTAAAATGAACAAATGAACGAAGCGGCAGTGCCCCCTTACAGGTGCCGGGACTGTCCTGATGGCAGCAGAGCTTTGAGCCAGTGGGGCTGCACTAGGGTTGTGACAGGAGTAAGAGCCACACAGTGAACCCCTTTGGGAACAAGAGCTAAGTGCTCCCGTTTCACGTTCTGAAAATAAACCTGAAAGGGAGCCTGTGTGTGCGGCTAAGGGTTTTTCTCCACACTTACGGTTCTATTTCCATGCCTACTTCTTTACTAACTAGGAAAAACAGAATACCAACCAACACCATTTCCACATTATACTGTCATCAATGCTCAATTTACCAATCATTTATGAACTAGGTGGTGTTCAAGAAACCCTTCTTGTAGCTAAACAGACTATAAAATGACTACCTTGCAAATAACCATTTCCTTTCAAAATTTAACCTTATCTAGATCATGTTTAATTTTAGTTAGCCATCATAGGTTGGAACTTTAGTCATGTCAAAGTAAGTCATCGAACACAGAAGAAGAACAAATATGTATGTGTGTATGTATATATATATATAGCGACATAATTTCACACTATAATAATTCAAGTGAATGGGTTGATTATTTTAAGTAAGATGTTTGCCTTGCTTATCATTAACATTTAAAAGTAAACTTAAATTTCCATTATGGACTGAGCTCATGAACATACCTAATTTCTCTGTATAAAATGAGAAGGGACTATATTCTCTAAGGACCTTTCCCATCTCTAAATATATTATGCCCTAAGTATGCCTGTATTTCAGAACTGTACTTTTTTCTCTTGAAGATCTTGGTTAGCAGCTCTTAGATCTTATAGTAAGTACACAATCAACAAACCTTTGAACTTGCTGTAAAAGAGACCACAGACCATCTAGTCCGGAGTTTTAAAAAAAAATCTATCTAAAGAAAGAGTTCTTTTTCTGCCTCTGATCTTCTTTTTGATGGGAAGCTTATCTGTTAAGTCCAATGTGTAAAATGGCTATGTAAGAAGGATTCTGAGTTAAGCTTCTTGAGAAAGAAAATACAACAGATAACCCTCTTAACTCTTTGCAATACATAAAAAAACCACACCTACAAAACTAAAACTTTAAAATTGACCTAACCTAATACAATTATGTGATAAGTGAGAACTTAAGAGCAGAAAAGATTGCTTGTTCCAGACCAGACACTGTATTATAGTTAGTAGCAGGACCACAACTAGAACTGTTAACTCCTAAATCCAACCCAAGATGAGATTCTAAAGCACATTAGGTTCTTCTTAATGAGTAAGATTTCTGTTTAAAGTCATAATATAAATAAATTCTATTCCACGAACTTGCTATTCTTTCCTATTTGCTAGTCAATGCCCTACACCTTGATAGTTAACACATTCAGATAATAAATGGGTAAGGAAAATGTCCATGCTTTCTAAAGACATTTTAAAAGTTTATTTTTTCTGGAGGGCATAACTTTAAAATAGGTAATTTCTAGATGTATTATATTTACTAATAGACAGATATAATCATAACTGGTCCTATTAACAACACCAAAAAAACTAGCATTCATTGAGTATTCACCATATGTTATGCAACTTACAAAAACCTTAAGTTTGTTTAAGCTTTACAGTCCCTCACGTTAAAGACAAGAACAATGAAGTACATATTGTACTAGAACTTGACCACAAAGCCCAACTCTTTAACTGCTATTCCATAACCCCCAAAACAGTGCCCTGCATAGTGCTTTTTTAATATTTCTAAATTAAATGCCAAGATTAAAACTATTTATATGCTCCTGAAAGGAATTCAGGCAGATTACACACTGTATAACACCATTTTGATAAAGTTCAAATCCAGGCAGAACTGTTAGAATTTGAAAGTTTGAGAAGAAGCCTGTAGGAGGTTAGGAACAGGGAGATGATTCTGGAGTGCTGATATACGTTAAATAGATGTAACCACTTTGAAAACTTATCAAACGACACACTTAAGACTTCTGTACATTTCTGTATGCACGTTCTACTTCAGTTAAAAAACAAATTAAAAAAAAGAAACAACTCTCTGTATATGATCTAGGGCCTTACTATGCCCTAACTGGTCTTACAGCTGGTTATCTATCTCACTCATTAATATCACCAGCCTAGTCCATATGGACCGTTGGGTCTGCTAACTCTGTAATACAGTAAGCTATCGTGGGCCACAGCAATTTTGCAATACACAATTAATACAATATACATACAATGTATTATTTAGACAAGCTTCTATAATCATTAGAACTCAGCATCTTATAATACACTGACAGTCTTCTTGGATGGTAACAATAACACTTAACAAACGAAGTAAAACCTGCTTTAAAGAAAATTAAATATATGGTAAACACATATTACAAGTGATACATTCACGAATTCAGGATAAAAATCATTCATACTGAGTTTTATGGAAGAGAAAATGTATATTCTTTTAACAGTGGCACTTACCCACCAATGATAAAACTGGCACTACTTATAACCACCAAAATGTAGCTGGGTATGTTTAAGAGGTACCAGTTTGGAGATACCAATTATAAAAATGTTACCACTGTATGTAATTCACAGCTATAATTTCATTCTTTGAACAATATAGTTAGGTTACACATTCTTTTATAGGTAGGGAAAAGAATGCCAGAAGTGAACTGAATTGTTGTTGGTCATTAAGATCAGTTATGCAGGCAGAGCTGTAGCTAAATCATTCAAGGCAACATTTACTGAAAAAATGTCAGGCTCTGTAGTACACAGAAATGAACTTGCATGTCCTTTCTGCTTAGGCTGGGAAAACAAGGATAGCACTTAACAATCCAAATAAATAGTGCACTGAGCAATGACACTAGAGTTATTTAACTTCCCTGTGACTCAGTTTCCACATCTATAAAATGGGAATAATTTCAGAGTTTATTTTGAGGATTGAATGAGTCGATTTAAGTGCTTAAACAAGTCCCTTACATAGATTAAACAATAAATAAATGTTCACTATTTTAATTGCTTTAAAAAAGACTGTGAAGAGGGGGAAGGAGGGGGGGAAGGAGAGTTGGAGGGGGGGGAATGGGCACCAGATATATGGTGATGGAAGGGGAGCTGATTCGGGGTGGTGGGCACATAATGTGATGCATGGGTGATGTGATGTGGAGTTGTACATCTGGAAACTATCTAATTGTTACCAATCAATGTCACCCCATTAAATTTAACAATAAAAAATAAATAAAATAAAATAAATAAAAAAGACTGGAGGAAAGATGCCAAGACCATTCACTGGGGAAAAGACAGTTTTTTCAACAAATAATGCTGGGAAACTGAATACAGGTATCCACATGCAAAAGAATGAAGGTATACCCTTAGTTTGCACCATACACATAAATTACATAACTCAAAATGGATCAAAGATCTAAACTTAAAAACTAAAACTATAAAATTCTTTGATGAAAATAGAGGAAAATCATGATGACAGTGGATTTGGCAATGATTTCTGAGATATGACATCAAAATCAAAAGTAACACAATAAAAACAGAAAATAAATTCATCAAAATATAAAAAAATATTTTGTGCATCAAAGGGCATTATCTAGAAAGTAAAAAAAGCAACTGATGGAAGAAAATATTTGCAAATTATTTATCTAATAAAGGGCTAACACCCATAATATATAAAAAACTATAATTCAATAACAAAAAAACAAACAATTCAATACAAAATGGAAAAAGGACTTAAACATTTCTTCAAAGACAAACAAATCATTTCGGATGCTCACCATCATTAGTCATTAAGGAAATGCCATCCAGGATGGCTATTAAAACATAAAAATTATTAGCAGTATGTGGAAAAATTGGAACTTTCATGCATTGCAGGTGGGAATTTACAAAGGTGCAGCCACTGTGGAAAACAATTTGGTAGTTTCTCAAAAAGTTAAACATAGAATTATCATATAATCCAGAAATTCCACTTCTAGGTAAAATACCCAAAAGAACTGAAAGCACTCAAACAGATCCAGTTATTCACAACAGCCAAAAGGTGGAAACAACCCACATTTCCATCACCAGATGAATAAACAATATGTGATATATACATACAATGGAATATTATTCAGCTTTAAAAAGGAAATTTTGACACATGTTGAACCACATGGATGAACCTTCAAAACATTGTGCTAAAGTGAAATAAGCCAGAAACAAAAAGGACAAATATTATGATTCTACTTATATGAGGCAGCAAGAAGAGGCCAATTTACAGAGACAGCAAGTAGCAGAGAGATTACCAGGGCCTGGGGTTGTGGGGGGGAGGGGGGGGTGGCGCGGTTGGAATTATTGTTGAGTTTCTGTCTGAGATGGTAAAACAATTCTAGGAAATAAATATGTGGTGATGGTGGTACAACATTCTGAAGTACTACTTAATGCCACTGATTTGAAACATAAAAATGACTGAAATGGTAAATTTTGTTACATGTATTTTACTACTTATTTAAAAAACTAAAAAAAAAAAAAAAAATACTGAAGAGCCATTGAAGATTCTTAAAGAGTAACAATCTTGTAGTGTTTTAATAAAATTAACAAGACAGGATGGACAAAGCATGGGAGTGGAAAAAAAAGAAACAAGCCTTAAAGTAAAATTAGAAAGGAAATGAAGAAATAGGTGCTGGAGAAAACTATGTTCTTGGCCTAAAATGGGACAGCATTAACTTTGATCAAAGAAGTTTCTTACATGATTTTACTACACATAATTGTTCGAGGTTCTGATACTAATGCTCATCTATGTAAGTCTGGAGTCACACTGGCATAGAGTTTATGTAGCTATGTACTAACGGCCAAAACGTTAAAAGTACTTTAAAGGAAAATACAGTCTTGCCAGATTTATAAATGTTATCTAAATATATTTTTGAATTTAAAAGTACTCTAAATTCAACCATTTTATTGATTTGCTCTCAGTTTTTACAAAGAAAATAAAATTTTCATCCCACCAAAAGTCCTTTAAATAATAAACAGTAACAGCACTTCACCAATCAATGCCTGCGCACTTATGTTTACGGTTAAATAACATATTGCTAACAAAAGTGTTTCCTTAGTAGCAATTTTTCCTGCTTTTCTCATTTTAGTTACTAATTTATTACTGTTATCTTTCCGTTTGCTATAGGGTAAGAGGAAAATAAAAAATGTGTCATTGAGGGATAAAAGTACAAATGCTCACCTGACTACAATAACAAAAATGAAGTAAAAATAAGATTCGTTGTTAAAATCATCTCTTCCCATTTCCAACTCTGGCCTTGGTACTTAAATGTACATGTATTTCCCCATATTAAGAACATAGATATTATAAAACTGCTAAATCTGGGAAGGAAAACACCTTACAGAACTTTGACATTCCTTTCAGACATGTCTTTATATATAAAATCTCTTTCCTCTTCAATTTGGTAAATGTCAAAATCCACAGGTCAAATGGGTACTCAATAATCCACTATAAAATTCAATGCACTATCCCTTTTCAGTTCTACATAGGAGAGACTACCGTATTTCAAAAACAAGTCCTAACTTGTTTCCATCTCCTATCTGCATCCCTCCACCCTCTAAAACTATTTAATCCTAATGCCACCACTTACTTATTCAACATTTATTGAATCATGTTCAAAAGATATGAGTGACTTTTGCTCTGGGATTGACATTCTGCCCTGTTTTATAGTTAGACAATAAAATGTGTTACTTAAACAATTATACCTGCAGTATATTTCTCCAAGTTACTGTAAGCATAAATAATGGCAGTGTGTCAAGGTAAATCAGTTGGAGACCTCTGATTCTTCTAACTAGGCACTGACACACACAAGAGGAGATCAGTGAATACACTCGCTGAAACCTTGGTTCTAAATGTCTGGTCCCAACATGTTACTCACACTGGAATACTGCACACCCAATATAGAAGATCGACCAGCTCTGCGACCAATAAATCAGGCTGAAATTTACCAAAGCCAGTGAAAATCTTTTCAAGATCCCTGTCCTCTTAAATCACCAGGTGAAAAATGGAGTCCACTTGGTCCAACCCAGACGTCTGGACACCTGTATGCTAGTACATACACCTACTATTGTGATCCCATGCAATCGCATGCACAGGGGAGCCTAAGTTTAGAGTTACTAAACAGACGAATAACAAAAACGTCCCGAGGGTTAAAAAGTATCCTAACCCAACATTAATTTAAAATGCAGTAGCAGAGCCGTAGGACTAAGCCCTACGACGTAGTGACTACGCGGATTAGCTGGACAGCCCCATTTGAATTTTCCGAAGGCTTTATATAAATTCAGATGAAAAGAATCAAGGTGCTCAGTAAATTAAGATTTCTGGGTTCCTAAAATGCAAGTGACTGCTGGCTCCCTGGAAAGAAGGGTACAGACGCAAGCAAGTGCGGCGGCTGTAGGAGACTCCCACAGACTAGAACGAATAAAGGCGGGCCGCCCCCCAAGAGCAGGGCTCCTCTGAGGATTCAAAACCGGCGGGCAGGTTTCTCCTGGGATGGGGAACACGGCCGGCCAGGCCTCCTCTCCCGCCAGACACCCCTGTGAACAAACCGGGGCTCAGACCCAAGAGCTGAGGCCTATCTGGGTAGCGGCCTGTGGCTGCGGCCACCGCCGGCCACTCGGAGCAGGAGACCGCAAGGGAGTGGGGACCAGGAAAGAGTGTTTAAAAAAAAGCATCGACAGACAGGAAGGGCCCGGAGGGCTCAGGCCTGGCCTCACCCTCGCATGGTGAACTTGACCACCGCGAGTCGGGAGCCCGCGCCGCTCAGCTCCGGCTGGAAATCCGGGTCGCTCCCGACCGGCTTCACTCCCACCATTCTCAGAGAGCCCGGAAGGGCGCGGGACCGCTGGCTGCGAAACTGAAAGAGAAGATCGGGAGAGGCAGCGGGGTGGCTCAGGGAGGCCGAGGCCTGGACAGAAAAGTGGCGATCGTGGAGGTTTCTCCTGGGGCTCTCAGTGCCGAGTCACGCCAGGGAGCGAAGAGGCCGAGGGGGCGGGGACGGGAGCGGGGAGGGGAGAGGCCAGGGAAGGGAAGGCGTGCGGCCCCCAGCAGCCACCGCGCGGCAGGGCGGAGTGCGCTTGCGCGCCTTTGTGTCATCGGCGCGCCACCCGTTCTGGTTCCCACCGTCCAATCCCAACCCGCGAACCATGGCCCGACTCTCAACTGAGGAACCTCACGCCGGCCTGAGCGGCGCAGGCGCACACGAGTAGCGCTCACATGCTCAGGTGCCGAGTGCGTCGCGGAAGCTCGTCTGCCCTCCTGGGTTTAGAGCCTGAGGCTTTTACCCAGGAATTTCTTGTCCTGGGAAATTGGTAAGGGCATCTTTTTCTTCGGGGTTCATGACTACTGCCTAACGTCTTAAGGCACCCCCAGGAAGTACCTTGAGGATAGTCTTGTGACCCATTCAGAATAAGTCACCGCTCTATTGACAAAATAGACTCCAGGAGCAGTTATTTACAAATCTCATAATCCCTGGGCTCTCTGTGTGCAGTCATCCAGAAAACATTATGCACTTCACTTTAAGTCACGTCAAAAAAAATATGAAAACACTACCCCTCCTCTAAGAACTTGCAGTCCTAATGGTAGATGTAAATAGTAAGTACAGTAACAAGTTTGCAAAGGAAACGGTGGAGACAAATGAAGTAAGAGGTTGGGGCAGGGTAAACTTGCTAGGAGAGGTAACCCCAGAACTTAATCACGATACAGAAGAAAGGGATAGCCAGATGGTGAGAAATAACAGGAGTAGTCCAGGCAGAGGAAACAGCAGTGCAAATGCACGGGTTGAGAGGATGATAATAATAGTTCATATTTAAGAAATTGTGTGTCAGAGAAGACACAAGCTCATATGTATTAGTTCATTTAAGCTTTACAACTACTCTGAAATACATTCTAGTATTCATGTTCAGACTAGTTTTCCCAAGTTCACACACCAAATAACTCAAGCTTGCATTCAAGTTAATGCCATCTAACACCAGCATTCTCTCCTAAATATGCAAAGTTATTATCTAGGTGACAAGTCAAATGATTTGCTTTTGCATTTAGCTGGGGAGATGAAATTGAAGAGGAAGGTCGAGGTCAGGTCATGACTAGCTAAAAAATTTGTATTTTAACATGAAGGCAATGTTGTGATTACAAGTGTTTTTAGAAAAAGCCCAAGGTAGCAATGAGGAAGATGGAAGGCAGTGAGACCGGTTTAGGAGGCCACTATGGTAATCCAGGAACTGAGTTATGGGAACAGCTTCTGTGGAAGAGGAAATATATATATACACATACACATACATATACATATATATGAAACAATTAGAAGATTAAAAACCAAAGGGTTTAATGAACAAGTATACCAATTTAGTGAGATGACAAAGGAAGGAGTCTAGAGTAACACAAATATTTCAATCTTGTGGCTCTTCTACTGAATTAAGATGCCTGTAGGACACCCAGGTGAGGTGTACAGTAGATAGTAGGAAGGATAGGTCTGAAACTAAAGAAAAAGGAGTAGGTTACAGTTACAGATTGGAGAGTCATTAGTTCAGGAGATAATTGAAGCCCAAGAAATGTGAAAAGAGAAGGCTAAGGGTGTTGCTGAAACATAAAATAATTATTCCTGACTGAACCCAGCCAGAACAAAGCCAAAGTAATTACGTTCGTTTCTCCCATGATGCCAGCATAGTGTAATGACTTTCGAGCCAAATAAACAGAAGTTCCAATAAGAAATCCCTGCTACTTATTATTTTGTGTCTGTGTGCATACCACTAACCTTTCTGAACCTAGGCTTTCTTGTCTGTGAGGATTTGTTTAATCATACCTACTTTCTAGAAAAGTGAGGCTTTACTATGCACTTACAATGTACAAGGTACTGTGATAATCCTCTGAAACACCTTCCCTCAAGGGATGTCAAACGGAAGATGTGACACTTCTACAAAAGTTAATAATATTGAAGTGTGATAAGTGCCATAGCAGAAACATAGATAACATATCATAGTGATTAAGGAAAAAGAAAATTTCCAGTTGGAATGAGCAAGGAATACTTTATGAAAGAGCATGTTGGAATATTCAGGTCTAGAGAAACATAGAAAGATAATAAACTTCTTCACAGAAATGACACCTGACTTTCCTCTTAACTCATCAAGAATATAATCTGCTTCAGACTCGCCCATTTTTATCAAGTTCAGCCAGTAACTAGAGGAAGGCTTTGTCATGACTTGTAGCTGTTGTGGGTTCACTTTGCTGATTTTACAAATACAAATGTTAGGAATATGTCATACATGGCTTTATCTCTCCCACTGTCCTTTGCATATAGCAGGTACAAAATAAGTATAATTTTAATAAGTGAATGTTTAGTTATGTTTTGTTTTGTTTGGCTGCACCTGTGTGTGTGTGTATACACATACAAATAACTGCTGCTTAATACCTTATTTTTACCTTATTTCTGAAGTAGAGAACTTAGAATATTTTCCATTTTATCAATTTAATTCTGCTTATCAATTGGGTAATTTATTTCAAATAATAACTTTTGTCTTATACTATCATTCCAAGGGAAATTTTTGTACTCTATGTACTAGAACAGGGGTCTCCAAACTTTTCATCCCACGGGCCGCATTAACTATCAAACAGCAGTTTGGGGGCCGACTACACACTCGAGGTCCAAATAAAAAAGAATCAAAACATAGATGTTGTTTTTAATTATTTATTTAATATTATTTTATTCAGATAAAAAGGTCTCCACAGGCCGGATGAGAGGGCCTCGCGGCCCGCGGGCCATAGTTTGGAGACCCCTGTACTAGAAAATAGAAGAGAAATCCTGCTTCATAATTTCCAAACCCTTTTCAGCTGTATGCTACTGAATTTGAAAATTGAATCCTATTTCCCATAGTTGTCCCTAGGTGGCGCAATATCTTTTCAGTCAAAGGGTGTGATTTCCCCTTTAGATATCAAGTACTTCTTAAAATAATGCCTTTATGTCACCAGATGGACCACTTGTCCCACTAACTATATTCTTTAGTTTTGGACACTAAGCAGTGCCTTGGAGTAGAGAATCTCCTAGGAAGCTGTAGACTCATCTATCACTGTCATAAATCTCACCTGGGACATAATGAAGAAACTTGCTGACCACTCCAAGAGGCAGTTTTTAGTATTTCCCAGAAATGTAAAATAGTTTATTCTTCTGAAATTTATTACTGAGGTTCAGAAACCATTAAACTGCCTAGAACTTCTATTATGAAGACCAGATAGTTAGACAAATTTCTATCACTTCAACCTCTGAAATAAAACTCCATATTTTAATTTTTTTTAGAGTGTGTTGGGGGTTGGAATTAATTCTTTGGAACTGAAAAACTATACATAACTATATATAACTATGTTTCCTCTTAATCACTTGTAAAAAGTGTTCTCATTTGCTTGTGGTAGTATAGTAGATACTGTCTGGCTAGAATGTAAAGATAGGGAAGAAACAAAACTCTTAGTAGAGGATTTCACTGTATTCAAAGCCCTCTCTCAAGCACACATAAACACACACACACACCAGACATACACACCCTTATTAGTCCATTCATGGGTAGCAATATCTGATATGTACTTTAAATACATAGGAGGGCCGGGTACTAAAGACATTCAGTAGAATACTATAAAAAGCATATTAGTGGATTCTGTACAATAAGGAAGTGGTTATTTACACAATGTTAAAAACATTGTGTTTCCCACCAAAATTCAGAACACTAGAATCAAAAAGAAAGGACACACTGCCATTGGTAGGAAGTACCACCGTATATCACTTCCCACTCTGTGGTGCTCTTGCTGTAGAATTACTTGTCTCCTGAACCGACTGTGAGCAACTTGACCACAGAAGCAGCTCTGTGCATTATCTGCATGCCCAGCTCAGCGTCGGACCCAACACTAGATGTTGAATAAATGATGCTTTTCACCTTGGGGAATTACATTTAGGACAAGTATAAGGAAGTCCAGTACCATTTCATGAAAAGGGAAGAAAAGTTGAAGTCCTCATGGCCATTGCCCCCCCCCCCCACCTTCCTTATCCCACATTATTGTGGCACTGATAGCAGGCATCATTGAGTTTCTTCTGTAAATATTTTAGCCCACATGTCTACAAGATAAGTATTCCTTAAAAAACAAACAAACCGGAAACTGATCAAATACCTCCACTCCTTCCTAGAAGTCAAGAGTATGGAGCAAATAGGGAGATTTCTAGAAAAGACAACATCCTGTTACTTAAAAAGAAATGGTTCATTTAGTGGAAGTCACAAGATAGGAAAAAAAGAGAAGTTCAACAGTTGATGTTCATGTCATGTGAGAAAATACAAAGGAAAGGTCTTAGTTTAAGCATACAAAACCATACAGAGAACACTTATTAAACGATTCCTTGGCAACCTGATAAAGTGTGAGGACTCTCAGAGCTAAAATGAAGCCCTGAATCATGGCATGACTTTTAAGGGTTGAGTCCACTAAGGAGAGGACAGAATTAGCAAAGTGCTATTCGTGGTGGGGGAGCACCAAACTCCAGATTTACAATTTAGAGGAGGAAAAAACTAACAGCACCCATTAAACAATCTGAAAATTATGGCAATAATGAGGTCACTGTAAGACCACTGGGCAGCATGATAATCCACTCCCCCCAACCCCCCCCCCCCCCACACACACACCTTTTTTTTTAATCTGTAAAATGGAGGAACAACTCTCCTTTCCTTCCGGAGAACTAACTTGGATTTTAAGAAGTCCAGGAAGTTATTGGTATGTTGTAGGGTAATTGCTTCTAAATTCTAAAGGCAGTGATACTTAAATTTCTTTAATGCCTATAGCATTACAATGTAGCATGTTGAAATTTTTGACCCTTATCCCATGGGTTCCATGTATAATTCTGTTCTGGTGACAACTATACACTCCTGGTTAAAACAACAACTTGCCTCCTTGCCTCTCTCTTTCCCACCTAATTTAAATGATGTATGTCTGCCAGATTAGCGTTTGTGGCTGACACACTCTACGGTGACCGCTCCATGAGTTGCACTTTATAATCCTCACTCTTTGAGTGCAGGTGAAACCTGTGACTTAACTTCTAACCAATAGAATATGGTAAAGGTGATGGGCTGTCACTCTCTTGAAGAGTTTACTATGTATTGCTTTATATCTATAGCTATGATTCCATCTTTCTTGTGCTCTGTAGAGATTTTCTTTGCTGGCTTTGAAGAAGTAAGCAGCCATGTTGTTAGAGGATCTTGAGTAAGGCCCAGTTGGCAAGAAAGTGTGGGTGCCCAAACCAACACTTACCTCTTTTTTTGGTAAATTAACAAGGATGTTACCTTGTCTGAAGTAGTGGTTTCTGCCCTGTCCTAATCCTCTAATCCTCTGATTCAGGCCTGTCCAATAGTATTTTGCTACTCAAGGTTTGGTCCAAGGACCAGCAGTAATCAGCATTACCTATGAAGCTTGTTAGAAATGGAGAATCTCAGGCCCCACTCCAGATCTATGGAATCAGCAAGTTCATTTTAAGAAGCTCCCCAGGTGATTCTAATACACTGTAACTTTTGATGACTATGATAGAGGTCTTACTTGTCCTATAAATCCATTAGTGAATTTAAAAGAAAAACAAATCCATGGAATGAAAACCTTTTCTATCTTTTTAAAAGAACTGACCACTGGCCACCAAAATGGCACCCGTTTCCCTTGGCTACCATCCATTCATTCATTTAAAAATTATTCGGGAGGAAGATAAACAAGCATCATAAGTAATTAACATTTGTTGAGCTCATTTAATTTCCTGGACATCCAGGTGGCTATGATGCCTATTTAGTGTAGGGGGAAATTGAGGAGAAAGACAAGAATAAGCAATGTGTCTCAGACCCAAAGTGTGTAGTGGAGATGGAGGAGCCGGGATTCGAACACATACCTCACTGAATGTAGAACTGATGCTTCACCACTCTTACCACCCACACGGAGAGTGTGTATTCATTCTCTCTCCTCTGCAGGAATGTTGCACAAGGTCAGACTTCCTCTAGTGGAGTAGCAGGGGTTTTCCTCTGTCTGGCCCTCTGTTATGTGGGCAACAGATAAATTGGGGGGGGGGGGTCACAGGAAAACAACCAAATTCCAGAGATAACACTTTCCAGGCTCTTGGACCGAGTCACGTGGGCAGAGGAGTAACCTTGCAGCATCCTGGTCACAAGGAACAAACACCTAGACTTGCCATTTCATGCTTGGTCCTCCCAGTATAAGCATTCGAGGCGAGAAGAGAGCCTAGACCAGCCTTCCCATAACCAAAATGGCAGCCCAGCACTCATTGCCCACAGTTGACCCATTCACGGCCGTTCCGTCTCCATGGTGTCAGCCTAAGTCAGGCGTGTAAAGAAACGTTGAGCGTTTCCCACCCCCTCCGTTTTACGACAGTTGCGGGGAAAGTCACGGCAGCGAGGCTGGTGTCAGCTGATTTACTGCCGCCGCGGCGGAGTTGGCGGTAGCGGTACCCTGTAACCTCGGTTGGGAGACAGCGGCTGGGCTGGGGTGGTGATCCTAAAAATTTTCCCACCCAGATTTTTCCATCCCACAGAGGACCTCGTCTTGTGCTCCTTTGCTGGGGCGTCCACGGATGGTCCCGACAGATAAAAACACGGCATCAGATGAAGCTGTGACAGGTAAGGGGCTTTAGAGCTTCCCCAGGGGCATCTCCAGCGCGAGACGTGCCCACAACTTGGAGGTGGGGTGTGTGTGTGTCAGGGGTCAAGGGTCAGAGCGCGCTCCCTCCCGGGGCGGTGCCAGCTGTCAGATCTCAGCGGCTGGAAGCTCTCGGTTCTGTTACGCGCCTGCAGGGTCAAGCCCACAGCTGGGCGCCTTTCCCCGCAGCGTAGGTCCTGCCAGGGGTCTTTAGGGCTCCCGGGCGTGGTGAGTGACTTTTGCTTCTGGTGACACTGGCTTTGGCCTTGAGATGGGACCGCCCTGCTCTCGGCGGCAGTGTCAACAGGGTGAGGTGGTTAGGGCTGATGAGTAGGTGCTTATTGACTTTTCGGGTAATGTGCTTGCTTTTGGGGTACACGTGGTCCCTCCTGGTACTCCTCTTAAGTTTGCCCTTGCAAAAGATATTGAGCTGTTTTTTTTTTTTAACTTCATCTTTGAATGCCACCTGTCCGTTCTCATCCCTTTGCTCTAGGTCTAACACTCTAAGAGGATATACACCTGCTTCCCCAATTCACTTACTAATGAAACCCAGCGTTCTGAAGGCATATGTTTGGAGTCGGCACTCCCCTCGCCTTTGATTCAGAAATTGCGTTTTATGTTTTGATTCACTCGCTATGTCTGTTTCTCAGGTGCTAGGCAGAATGTGCTGATTCTTATGGTTCGAAACAATGGCAGCTACAGTTGCATACTGCATGAGTACTGTTGATGCTGGTGATTTCAGGATTCAGTGAAAGCTACAGCTTGCTTTCACAGTAACATTTGCCACGAGCCAAGGCAGACAAGCCATGACTCTTTCAGATGTTTATTGCAGAGGACTTTATGGACAAGATGGCAGGAATCACCTGTTGTATGATAAAGTGACTGAGTCTTTGAAATGTTGTTACACACTTATTTCCTTACTTTGTGAGCAAGTTGTGACAGGGTGATGTGGAGGGCAGTTGAAAAGCGAAAATAATGTGTTGAAATGCCTTTATTAGCATGAAGAATCGAAAACTGCCTTGATTTCATCCAAAATATCAGGTCGTTGTTATTTCAAATTGGGAAAATAGAACAGTATAAATAAATAGTAAATGCCTTGTTAATTTCAATTAGAAATTATGGTAGCGAAATTCATTCCTAAATAGATAATCAATGCCTCATTCACTTCAATTAGAGACAGTGGTAGAGAAATTCATTTGTTTAAATGTCTGTCTGTATTTTTTAAATGCTCCAGAGCCCTACTTTACAGCAAAACTAGAGTATACAGTTCATTTCTTATCATCACCTGCAGCTAAATATTAAAAGACTTTATAATTAGATAAATCAAAAGGACTGCACTTTGCCTTATTTGAGTATTTGGGAACTTAAATTTCGAGGTAGTGAACCTTGTATCTACAGTTTTCTTTTATTTTTATATTGGATATAAGTTCTTTTTTGAAGCAAAGGAAATGGGGTGGTTTATCTATATAACAGGCTTAGCACTGAAAACTTTAAAAGTCGTGAGCTGGTTTTGTGCCTTTGTCATGAGAAAGATAGGATGACATTTAGCTTCAGTGATTGGTCTGTGTTAGGTGTGAGTCCTTAAAGTTGATTGTGGACCTCAGGTGCAGAGGATTGAATTAATCTTTGTCAATTTAGTGATCATCATTGGGCTGTTCAAGGTATGTGTCTTTTTTTTTTTTAATTTATTGTTTTGTTTCCAATTCCCACTCTATTCCCTTACCTATCAACCCATAAGCCACCATTCTATTTATTTATTTATTTATTTATTTATTTATTTATTTAATTCTTCTTATTGTTTTTGACAGAGAGATACAGAGAGAGAGATACAGAGACAGAGAGAAAGGGGAGGTCCCAGAACAGTCTCCATAGTTGCACATCATCAATTTTTCCACATAGTTTCATTCCACAGGTGGGCGCGGGGCTGCACAGGGCAGGAATTGGGCCGGGGTCTCGCCCCAGTGAGAACCGAACTGGGGGCATTCCCCAGTTCAGCATATGGGTCCGCATGGGCCGGGGCCAGGATTCAATCCTCAGTCCCCGGGGCTGCAAAGTGAGCACTTAACCCACTGAGCCATCCCGGCTTCCCCAAGCAACCATTCTAACATGCGTGATGTATATCTTTCTCTTTGAATGTTATTAAATGTATATTGTTTTGTGTACCCATATTTGAATTTATAGAGATATGCTGCACAATATTTCAGAATGTATATCTACTACCTTTTATGTCTACTCTCCTATTTGTGGAAACTCATATTACCTTCATTTTCCTACCATTATAGACATACAATGACAAATATACCTTTTAGACTGCTATGATGCTTCTCTGAGGTTTATATCCAGGAATAAGAGTTATGTATCATAGGGCATTCCTATATATTATTTTATTGAAGGACTAACAGATTGTGTTCCAGAACAAACTGAATGGTCTGTATTCCTGTAGGCAGTGCATGAGAGTTTCTATATCCTTATTTCCCTACCAAACTAATACCCTGTTTCCCCGAAAATAAGACAGTGTCTTATATTAATTTTTGCTCCCAAAGATGCGCTAGGTCTTATTTTTTGGGGGTGCCTTATACATATTTCAGCGAGAGGCAAAACTGTAAGTAGGTCTTATTTTCGGGGGATGTCTTACTTTCAGGGAAACACAGTAGATAACAAAAACACATTTTAAATTACATTTTACTATAACTAATGAAATTGAACATTTCTTCATGTGCATCTTATCTTTTTGAGTTTTTCCTTTTGTAAAATTGTTCATCCCTTTCCAGATTTTTAGTTTAAGGTTTCCATTCTTTTCTTGTTAATCTGCAGAAGTTCCTTCTATTTCCTTGATACTAGCCCTTTAAATATTACAAGTACATGTGTTTCTATGCTGTCATATATAACTTTTTTTATGATGCCCTTCATTGAACAGGAATCTTCAATTGATATATTTGAATTAAAAAAATTTTTTGTCTCATGGTTTGTGTTTTGGGGTTTTATTTAAGAAATCATTCCCCAAGACTATGTCACAAAGTTACTATCCTATTGTATGTACTAACTTTATAGTTTTCCTTTAAATTTATAGGTCTTCAATACATCTATCTTTTTACAGTCCTGCTTTGTGAGATTTTTTTGGTCAATGGAGCCTGTATACAATTGTGGCCCCATAAGATTATAATGCTGCTGAAAAATTCCTCTTGCCTAATGATGCCATAGTCATCACAGTGTTATAGTGTAAGACATTATATACATGCTTACAGTTGTGTTATAATTGCTTATAATATTCAGTGTAGTAACACATCACATAGGTTTGCAGCCTGTGAGCTATAGGGGAAAAGAATTTGTCAACCCAGATTGAGACTGAGATTCAATCAAATTGTTGGATAAGACAATTTTTAAAATTTATCCAAATGTACCACAAACCATTCACCTGGATATAGGGGCTGTTTCCAGCTTTGGCTATTACAAATGAAGCTTCTCTAAACATTTTGGTGTAGATATAAATTTTCATATTTTATAAAATAAATGCCTAGGAATGTGATTACTGGGTGATATGATAAGTGTATGTTTAGTTTTTGAAGAAACTGCTAAACTGTTTTCCAGAGTAGCTGCCCCATTTTACATTTCCACCAGCAGTGTATGAGAGATTGAGTTTCTTTGCATCCTTGTCAGCATTTCATATTGTAACTTTTTTAAAACTTTGTTCTAATGGAATTTCTCCTTGAGGACATAATTTGCATTTCCCAAATGGCTAGTGATGTTAAATATTGGGAGGGCAGGTTCTCTGTTCTTTGCCCATTTTCAAAGTTGGCTTGGCTATTCGTGAATTTTTATTCCTTTCTAGGTATTTTAGAGGTGGATTTTCTGAAAACAACACAACTAGAATTTTACTTGCGGATGCATTGAATTTATAGATTTATTTTAGGGAGAACTGACATCTTTATAATATTAGGTCATTCTATACAAGAAGGTGGGTTGGTCTTCCATTTATGGCTGAGCAGAAAGGAATCTTTTTGTTATTTTTAAAAATACTCTGAATAGTTACTATTTTGAAGTAGATTATTGCTGGTAGAGGAAAAAGCTACTCATTTTTATATATATGTGTGTGTATATATGTATGTATGTATGTGTATATATGTATATTGTGTGTGTGTATGTCCTACAAAATTCATAGTACAAGTCTTGAAATCATTTTAGTGCTTCTAGAGTTAGGCCTGAAAGTGGGTAGTGCCTTTATTCCTCAGTTTATCTGTTACATTTCTCTGTGACACTTGCTTTCTTTGTTTTGATAGATAAACCTGATTATTAGATTATGGGTTCAGTGAAGTTTATAAGTTCTATTCCTATTTTGTACATTTAATTGCTGCACTTTATAGAGAGTTAGCAATCTTACATACAGGGCTGTCTGGAAAGTATCCATCCATGTAACCGTTTGTTATATTGATAATGGCTGTGTTTTAGCGGGTTTTTTGTTTTTGGTTTTTGT
Organism: Craseonycteris thonglongyai; assembly: GCA_004027555.1. NCBI lineage: Eukaryota > Metazoa > Chordata > Mammalia > Chiroptera > Craseonycteridae > Craseonycteris > Craseonycteris thonglongyai. Next base: position 7,328 of record PVKE010004580.1, on the reverse strand, counting down.
TTTAAATTGCCATCAGCGTCCATAGGCAGGACCAAGTGCAAGCTTATATATGGCTTAGTGAAATCCTATTATTGATAAGCAGATACCTTATGTTCCTACTTACAGATACTGATAGTGGTGTTCATGTAGAAATTGAACTCCTTGGTGCATGTGGTTCATTTGTCTTGATCTGTATCTGACACTTAAAACTACTCTGTAGATTAGAGCACAAGGATTTTGTTGGAAGGAGAAGTCCTACATCATAACTGCATTCAGAAAATCCATGTCCAAGTCGAATTTTTATTTCTTTTCTGTTAAAGAACATATATATTATATACATAAAATATTAAATAATTTGAATGAAATTAAGCATCTTTTCCAAAATGTAGTGGTGATGTTTAATTAGAATGTAGGTTTTTTTGGATGGTTGTGTGGGTTGGCTGAACCATAGAACAATAGATCAATAAAATGTTAGGGCACTGGTCAGTTCAGGGTGGAGAAAACTTCTAAAGTGCTAATGCTCTTTTTTAGAATAGAAAATTGCAGGAAGTACATGACTTTTTAACTACTGTGTCCCATTGAGCTTAGCAATTGTAATTTATGAACTTTCAAGCTCATTCAAGATATTTGACTAGTGTTTAGCACGTATATATTTCTCTCTGGACGTCGGTGGCTAGAATATGTCAGTGATAATACTCGTAGATTGATAGAGTATGCCAGTCACCTTTTGTTCTCACATTCAAGTTATTTATTTGGCTGTCTTCCTTAAGGGCTCTCCTTTTATTCTAAATACTTCAAATGTAAACAAAAACCACCATTAGTGGGAGTAAAAAGTCCACACTAATAAAATATCACTTTACTTGGTTTAAGCACAGTTTTATGATTCATTAACAGGCTTAGTGAATGTAGTAGCGATTAAAGTAAACCATGTAAGCTAGTTTGCTTCTTAAGTCCCAACACCTGTCTTGCTGTGTGTCACAGGTAGAATAAAAGGGCCCAGATATAGGCAAAACCTTTAGCTGGGGAGAAACAACTAGCTGTTAATGGGGATTTGGTTAAAGAGACATTAATGATTGACATTATTATAGGAAAATTGATAAGCAACTCTAATGTGAAAAACAAAGCACGTATTTTAAGTTACTAATGGGCACAACTTTTTTAAAAACAAGGCAAACATACTTCATTTATTACTTTGTTCATTTATTCAGCAAATAGTTGGGTGCCTCTTACATAGCTGGAGTCATAGCCCCTGGGAATACAGTATGAAACAAAACAAATCCTCTCCTTTATGAAGCTTATGTAATAGGGGGCAAGACAAATGAGAAATAGGTAAAACATTTGGTATGTTAACTAATTGCAAATGCATCACAGAAATATAATAAAATACTGTTGGGATGGTGGATTTTGCAATTTATGATAGTCAGGAAAGGCCTCACAGAGAGGATGACATTTTAGCAGTAACCTGAAGTGGTTGAGGAGCGTACCGTACCTTGAACTCTGAGGAACATTGTTCTGAAATGAGACCAAGAATCAGCTGATGGAGAAGAGTAAGCAAGGGAGAAAATAGCCTCATCCATGTGGGTGAGGCCGTGTGTAGAGTTCGGCTTTTACTCTGGGAGGAGAAGCCACAGGAAGTACATAGATTTGTGACATGCTGTGATTTTTTTTTTTTAAAGCATCACTATTCATGCTGTGTTGCTAGGTAAGGGAACAAGGGTGAAATCGGGGAGACCAGTTAGGAGGCTGTTATATTATTGCTGGTGGGAGATGCTGGTAGATCTGGACTAGGGCACTTGGAGTGAAAGCATTGAGATTTTTTGAGGGTAGAGCCAGTAGAGATTTCTGATGGGTTGGGATATGGCATGTATGTGTGAGAGGAGAATCAAAGATGATTCTAGGATTTTGGCCTGTGGAGCTATAAGGATGGAGTCACCATGAACTGAAATGAGAAAGACTGTAGGGAAGAGCAGGTTTGGGGAAGCAGACCAGGGACTCAACTTTTGAGAATATCAAGTTTGAGAAGCTTATTAGCTGTCAGATGGAGATAGTGAATTGGAAGTTGGATATGTGAGTTTGGGGTTCAGAAGAGTCCCAAGTCATAAATTGGGGAATTGTCAATATATCTGTTGATATCTATGGATGGTATTTAAAACTCTGAGACTTCCTGAGATCATTGAAAGAAGGAGGGAGGGAGTGTTGGCCAGAGAAAAGAAGTCCAACATTTAAAGGTCAAAAAATAGGAAAAACTGACAGAAGCAGAGAGGTAGCAGGAAAGTGTGAAGACCTGGAGGCCAAGTAAAGAAGTGATTTTAGGAAGAGGAAGTATGAACTATGCCAAATGCTGTTGGTAAGTCAATAACGGTGAGAATTAGGGCTTGACGTTGGATATAGCAAGGGGGATGTCATTGCTGACCTTGTCAAGAGCAATTTTTGAGAGGCAGAATATTTTTCTGTAGTCTGTGTATAAGGAAGAGAGGAATGTTACAAATGGGAACATTATGACATGGAAAGAAGTTACATAGTTCCTCAAGGTTCACAGCTAGGAAATGGGAAAACTGGGATCTTGCCTAGTCAATGTGATTCTCAAATCTTCACTCTTAGCCAGCACAACTTACTGAACCCCAGAATATTATGATGACTCAACTTCCAGCTTGAGAAAGCATGTTTGTTTCTTCTTCTGTGTAGTTTAATTTATGAACAATGAAAACGTCAGTGCTCATTTTGAAATTTTGATGGCAATGTGAAGGAAAGAAGTAGGAATGATTTGCAATGCAGGTGAGAATAGAGGTGGGTAGGTGTGGGGGTAAAGTTCTGCTAAATGGGATCTGTTTTCCCTAAAAAGCAGGTGCTTAGTGAGCATAGTTTGCTTTTAGCTTAATCAGTTACCCTTGAAACTGAGGGAAGTTGGTGATGGATAGAGCATAAGTAGTTCAGACATCCTAATGGCAGCTGCAGACATTTTAAACATGATTCATATGCCTCAAAATCTATGAATCATTTTAAAAATTGTGATTTATTTTTAACCAGATAGCTCTACAGTTCTTCAAAACCCGACTTCCATGTGCTCAGAGCTGTTTTAGCAATAAGAAATAAGTGTGGGCTTCAGTGGCCATCTGCTCATTCCACATGTCCTTTTGAAACTGAATACTGGAACTTCCTTTTACAAAGCAGTCCTTAAATGTCAAGTTCATTGGGTGTAGACTTCTTGCCACCCAGATGAGAAAGTATGATCTTGTCAATTTAGTGACAAGTTTCATGTTCAAAAGGTTGTATCCCTCACAACTCTTTACTTCCAGAAATCCTTTTATCAGCTCAGTAATTTCTTCAGATGGTCATGACCTAGCCACCTCCTGGCATTATAATAATCTTCATTATCTGATTCCGTTTGTTTTTTTTTTCCAAGTCTTTTATAAAATGGTTGCACAAGCTCAAAAGAAAATTTATAATCTTAATGATCACTGCTTTATCACATCATATTGTGAGGTTGACTTGAACATACTCTTTGGACAAATAATGTTGGAATGTTGTCTGAGAATTTGAATAAAACGTTTCTTCTTTGATAGCAACTGTGACAGCTATATGTTTCTATTTAGTGTATGTCCCTGCTTCTCATATTCATCATTGGTAGATGGGTAATGTAGTCTTACTCTTTTTCATGTGTGGCCATTCTCATGGGAGAAAATTTGACTTTGTTTTTGTCTGCAAGTCTCAGTAGGCCTGCCTGGGACACAGGAAATACACAGACTAAGATGATAATGACTCTCCTGTGAAAATGCCTGTGTTCCTGGAGAGAAATTTATCTTGCTTTTGCATTTGTTAGAAAAGCAATGCAGAGAAATTAACATTGGTCTGATACTAGGTTTTTCATAGGTAATCTTAACTGTTTTATAGCTTTTAGAAATCACATGGGATACCAGTATTTCAGAACAGGATGGTCTTATCAGAGTATCACACCATAGGTTATTGATAGTTTTAAAAGGGAAAAAATTAATTTTAAAAATGAAGAAATTTTTCATTGTAAAATGTTGGGGACAATCACAAGGGGAAAAGTACATTTTATCTTAAGCTTTTTATTAAAAGAACACTCAAATGAAAAAAAAAAAAAATCCAAATCTAATGAAAAAAGAGATGAAAGATTCTTCCTTGACCCTTGACGTTTTCTTATGGTTTTCTAGGCTTTCATATACGTAGGCCGAAGAAGACTGAAAAAATAGGAACAAGATAATTTGGAGAGTACACTGTACCAAAGAACAAAGAGAGAGGGTCGAGGATTACCGAATGATCAGCCATGTCTAACTAGCAGCTATGGCTGAAATAAGGACTGGATGAGAAAGCTGGGTTTAGAATAGGTAGCAAGAGTTCATTAATTGCACAGCATCATCTTTCCTCACCTCTTTCCTAAAGCATTATTTCCCTGCAGTGTTGGAGAGTTCTGCCTTGGAGTATCATCTTAGAGAAATGACTATGTAGAGCAGGGATGTCCAATCTTTTGACTTCCCTGGGCCACATTGGAAGAAGAATTGTCTTGGGCCACACTTAAAATAGACAAATATTAACAATAGCTGATGAGCTTAAAAAAAAAAAAGTGTGAAAAAAATCTCATAATGTTTTAATAAAGTTAGCAAAGTTGTATTGGGCAGCATTCAAAAGCTGTCCGTGGCCTCATGTGGCCCATCTGGCGGGCTTTGAGTTGGACAAGCTTGATGTAGAGGGAGACCTTGAATATCCTTAGATGAGGTCTCTTTGAGGATAGAAACTAAATTACATGAGGCCTTTTGTAGATGGAAATGGAAACTGAGAGTTAAATATCACAGGTTTCAAAATGTTGATTGATTAGAATGATAGGGAGAAAGGAGAAGAGGAGGAGTGTGGGAGAGGGGATGTGAAAGAAAGAGAGAGAGAGATTACTAGATTTACAAGCAGGGGCTATTAACAAGTGAAGATGTTTTGGACACAAATGAGATGCGAACATGTTTGAAGAGCAAAGACTAATTTAATTAAGACAGAGATTAAAATGGTGGACAATGAGAGAATAATTAAAAGAGTAAGATCCTTGAGAGAGTCCAGGAGGAGTTAGATTTAACAAAAAGATATCCCTCAGAAATGTCTTGCTTGCCACACAGTGAGAGCTTAGTAAATGCTATTATTGTTGTTCTCTGTTTTTTCATTCAGTAAATACACATTGACTACTAATAAAATAACTATTCTGGGTGCTTGTACATGACGTCAAATCCCAGTGGAAAGCAGTGTGCCTGATAATGATTAAATAACAAAGGCAGTGGACTTACACAGATGATCTGTCTGGTTTTATCCATGAAGAACACAGATTTTGGTGAACAAATAAATTTATAAGCAAATAACTACACACAGAGTGATGAGTGTTATGTACCAGTATATAGAAAATGTAGTGAATACATGATTACAGGAAGGAGTAGGGGTTTGAGACAGGGCATTTAGAGCAATGCACAGCTAGCATTTGAATAGATGATACGTTAAAGATGGATTCTTGGTTTTTTTGAAAACTTTGTGTTGTGTGCATATTTAAAACAAGAATCTGGTGAATCAGAGCCATTTAATGCATTCTTTTACTTATTAAACTGTCTTTTTCAATGAAATGAAATACTCAAAGGTGGGAGAATAACCTTAAGACCAAAGAATTTCTGCTCAATCCATCGCATAGTCATCATTATTGTTTTGTTTTTTTCCCTTGTGGGGGGTGGGGGGTGAGATTTGCTATTGTTACAGAATTGCTCTAACCATTGGAGGTGTGTGTTTGTGTGTACGAGGTCTAGATGTGGGGGTGTGTGTATGTATATACATATAACCCCTTTTTAAAGCCCAAAATGGTAGGGCATTTTACACACTCTACTGCACCTTCCTCTCCCACTACCGTATATATTTTGGACTTTAGTTCATATCTCGTACTGCAGTGTTCCAGTAATCCCTGATTGATGGACATAAATTTTTTCCCATGTAGCCTTTAACAATTAGAGAAATGTTCACACTTATTAAAATAGAAACAATCATGTAATGAACACTCTTGTACTGAACAGAGCTTCAGCGCTTATCTTTACAGTTTGGGTTCCCTGGTACACAGAGTCTGAGATGGAGATCAGCACTCAGGCTTATTAGGGCGTGCTCTCACTGTCAACACCCAGGGCAAAGGAGGGAAGGAAGCAGGTGGAGCCATAATGAGCCTCTGCAGAATCTCAATTGGCCCTGGGGGGATGTTCTGAAGATGGAATGATCTTTCAGAGCTATCCTGAATTAATGAGGCTTTTATATCCTGAAACTGACCAGTTACTGGATGTGGGCTGTCCCATTGGAAGGCAGCAAGAGCCTGGGCAAGGCATCTCACTTTGGCTGGGGCAACCCTTAGTGGGCCTAACAGCCCAGCACCCTTAGCAGCTGGGCTAATACGTTATTTCTGAGAAGGATCAGACACATACCATCCATCACCCTTGTGGTCCTGTTTCATCTTCATCACTTCCAAAACCTCTTACCTCCATTCTCCTCCACTAAGGGCCACTGAGCCTAGACATCATATCATTTTATCCATAAAGCACTTCTCCTTTCCTTTGAGTAATGTGTTTTAGTAAAATCAACCAAATTAGAGAATGCAGTTTTCTGATAAATGGATTTTTGTGGTAAATGAAGAGATTATAGAATAGTAAAGAGTATTTCCTTAGAAATCAGCAGGTCTGCGGGTGGCCTCTGAGCTCTCAGATCAATTTGCAGTGTGATTTTGAGACAGATTCTAGTGCAGGGATTCCCAGCCCCGTGCCCGAGGGCGCCATGGCACCCACAGCCCGATTTGTGTGCGCCCGCCATTATGTGACAGCATCAGAAGTTTTTCATAAACACTAAGTAAAACTATCATTTATTTTTATACATTTGTTAGAATTTTAAAATATTGTTTGAGTATCTACACAGGTTTATGATATGCGTTGGCATGTTTGCGATAGCGTATGTATAAGTGTTTCCCTAGCTGTCGCCTTTGTACATGTCGCGTCTTGTGTAGCCGCTGCACTCTTTAAACTCTCCTCCCCCCAACCGGGAGACACCAAGTTGCCGTTTTGATTGCGGTTGCTGGACTGATCGGGTCGTGACGGTGAGCAAGGATCACAGTGTTTTGATATATTCAATTTTCAATGAACTAAAAGCGAGGTAGGTCATCTATTATTATGGTGGCAATTTGATATGATATTGTAGTTCTATAACTATTTTTATTTTTATTTTTTTAGTCCTAAAATGAGTGGACCAAATAAGAGAAAACGAACCTATAATTTTAACACAGACTGGGAGGAATCATATTGTTTCATTCATTTAAAAGGTAAATGCGTTTGCCT
>PVKE010004579.1:0-63833 GCA_004027555.1 Craseonycteris thonglongyai | reverse complement strand
TACCACTGTATTATCCATCAGGAAGCTTTGTGTTGTAAAATACTGCCCTTTGAACATGTTATGAAAATAGTCACAAAGATAATCAACTCTATTCGAGCAGCTCCATTGCAACACTGACTTTTCAAGGCCCTGTTAGAAGATACTGAAGATAAAGAACACGATCTCATCCTGCATACTGAAGTACGTTGGCTCAGTAAAGTTCTTACAAGATTTGTGAACTTAATTGAAGAAATAAAAACATTTATACATGATAAAAATGAAAATTAGGATGAACTAACAGACTCTTGCTGGCTGGTGGATTTGGGTTTTCTTGCTGACATCATGGAAAAATTAGATTCTTTCAATTTGGAGTTGCAGGGAAAAGACAAAAATATAGCTGAAATGATAAGCTCTGTAAACGCATTTAAAGAGAAATTGACTTTGTTGATATCACATCTGCATATCAAGTCTCTCATGCACTTCCCATATATGAGGAAAATGCTAGGTAACAATGAATTAAATGTGTCATTATTTATTGAGACCCTGCAAGTGCTTCAAAAACAGTTGGAAGAGAGATTTCTGCAGTTTATAAATATCGAGCCAATTGTCTCCTTCTGTATCAATCCTTTTACTTGCCAAATAAATGGAATAGAACTAGCCGCATGTATTGCAGACCTTGTTCAGGGGAAAGCAGAAGAACTAGAGTTAGAAATTTTGAACCTTAAGAATGATATTTTGCTAAAATCCTTAATATCTGAGGACTTATGGAACATAGTCAACAAAGAAAGGTTTCCATTTTTTAAAAAAGCGGCATATAAAATCAAACCGTTTTTCGGGTCAACGTATTTATGTGAATCTTTGTTTTCAAACATGAATTTAATAAAATCACGATATAGATCTCGACTTACCGATGAGCATCTTAATAATTGTTTGCTAACAGTGTTGTCATCATACTCTCCTAATTACGAGGCACTGGCCAATGAAATGCAATGCCAAAGATCACACTGACAGATTGTTTTTTTTTATGTTTTCTTTTATGTTTTTTAAAATGATTTTATTATATGTGTTTTTTATTTACTTTGTATCACGTTTTGTATATATGTTTCTTTGTGTGTATATAATTTGTACAATAAATTTATTATTTTAAAATTATTTTTGTTTATTATTTTTTATTCTTGTTCAATAATAAATATCCTTAGAAATAGCTGGTGCCCGCCACCCTACCAATATTTTAGAATGCGCCCTAGGGTATAAAAAGATTGGGAACCCCTGATCTAGAGAATGTTTTTACACAGAGATGTCTTGTAAACAGGAAGTGTCGGACAATGGCATTAGCAAATTAATGTGTGACTTCTGATACATGTGCAAGGATATTGCTCAGAATGAGCAAAGCAGTCATGACTGTGGGGGGAGGTGCTGAAACAGGCCTCCAGCTGGGGTGGATTTGTGATCAACGGTTGGGGGCTTTAGAAGAAAGACATGTGTTTGGTTGCCCAGGGCTTATTGCAGGGGTGTCCAACCTTTTGTCTTCCCTGGTCCTCATTGGAAGAAGAAGAATTGTCTTAGGCCACACATAAAATTCATGAACACTATAGTTAATGAGCTAAAAAAGAAATCGCAAAAAATCTCATACTGTGTTAAGGAAGTTTATGAATGTGTTTTTGGGCCACATTCAAAGCTATCCTGGGCCGCATGCGGCCTGCAGGCCACAGGTTGGACAAACTTGGTTTATTGGTTTAGACTTTTGCCTCATTTGTAAATACGGGAAAATTTTTTCTTCCAAAGCATACTTGGAGCCTATTCTTTCTTCAAGGTCAATTCAAATATTCTGATCCAGCACCAGTTTTCGCCCTGCTCTCTCAACAGCCCATATCTTAAACTGATCATATAATAGTTTTAGCATATCATATTTTAATGGATACATACAAGTCTCTCTCCTCCCGCTAGACTTTGACTTTCTTGAGAGGGTCATCCACATTTTATTATTATTAAGGTGACCAACTGTCCTCCTTTAGGGAGGACAGTCCTCCTTTTGGAAGTTCTGTCCTCCCTCGAAAAGTGTCCTCCTAGATGTCCTCCTTCTCGACTTGTGTTCATTTTTTATCCAAACAACTATGAGACATTAAAATAGATGACAATTGTCTATTTGAAGAAATTAGAAAACTAAATATTTATTTAAATTCTGAAAAATTGGTCGAGTGGGAAAATGAACGTGTTGAAGTTGATAAAAGATGGGTGGAAATATTCAACCATTTCAAAAATGCACATATACCATATGAATATTTACTTCTTCTAGTTCAATTTATATTGTGCTGTCCTGGCACTAATGTTGAAGTTGAAAGGGTATTTTCAATTGCTAATGATTTTTGGACAACTGAAAAATCAAGACTGAATGTTGATACTCTAGCTGCAGCACTTGCTGTGAAATTCAATATGAAAAATAGTTCTTGTATGGATATTTCTAATATGTTGTTAGAAAATGACACATTAACAAAAAATATTCATTCAATTGAAAAATATTCATATTTAAATAATAATTATAATATGCCTGCGTTATCTATTTACTACATTATAATGCTTTCTGTTTAGTTATTGTTGCAAAGAATAAATTTTTTTATTTGCAATATTTGTTTCTTTAATTTATGTCCTCCTTTTCATTGGAAAAAAGTTGGTCACCTTATTATTATTATTTTTGTATCCTCAGGACAGTTACCCAGGGAAGGAATAAGAGTTAACATTTTACTGAGGACAGCGTGGTATACAGGCCAGAATGTAAATTTTAGATTTAGACACATTTATGTTTGAATGTTAGTCTAGACAAGAGTTGAGAACTTAGGTAAATTATTTAACATTTTCAAGCCTTGCTTTTCTTCTCTGAAAAACGAGAATAATGATACATACCATACAGTGCTGGAAAGGAGTAGAAGGATAATTGTCACTGCAAAGAATGGGGCCACTATTGCGATCTCTAACTTTATATGAGCTCTCGGTGTTGCCCAGGAATCCTGTTTTCTTAATATCATCTCTTTAGCACTCACTGCAGCAATCTCCCATAATCACTTGTCCCCTGCTTATTCATATTTAGGAGACATATATATGTGTAAAACTCATGTCTAAAGCTGAACTCATTAACCTACACCTGTTCTGCTTTTTTTTTTTAAGATTTATTTTGTTGTTTTTGAGAGACAGAGAGAGACAGAGACAGAGAGAAGGGGGAGGGCCTAGAGCAGTCTCCATAGTTTAGCTTAATCAGTTTTCCACATGTTTTTTCCCACATAGGTGGGCCGGGCCACACAGGGAGGAAACTGGGCTGGGGACCTTCATCATGGGAGGCACACCCCCTCGAGCCAGGGGAAGAACTGGGGGGCAAGAACTGAACTGGGGGCCTCCTGTATGGGAAACACATTGCATTTCAACATATGGGTCTGCACGGGCTGGGGCTGGGTTTTGATCCTCGGTCTCCAGGGCTGCAAAGTGAGTGCTCCATCCACTGAGCCATCCTGGCTTCCCCTGTTCTGCTTCTTGTGTCCTCCACCTTGGTAAATGAAATCTCTATCCATTCAGTAGGCCAGTCTAGGGACTTACTTGGAACTTGTTTTTGATTTATTCCTTTCTTCACCCTTCACACCTAATCAACCACTAAGTCTTATCAATCCATCCACTCCCCACCTTACTCACTCCCACTACCCAGCCTATACAGCCAACATTTCTTGCCTTGTTCTCCATAAAAATCTGTAAATAATTAGTTATCCTGCCTTCATACTATGTCTCCCACTAATCCATTCATATTTATGGCATACAAATGAAGATTTCCAGATGATCCATGATTGGACTATGTGCCTCTATCTCACCTTGCGTTTTCTTATCATAGCACTTACCGTGATATATTAGGGCATGTGTTTGTTTTAAATTCTCTCTACCCTCGTGTTTGCCTTGATAACACTGTAAACAAATGGAGTAGACGGTAAGTATGCCATAAATATTTACTGAAAGAAGTAAGCAACAGTAGTTGGAACAAAGCCACTAGCTCAGCTACCACAAGATAGCAATTCTGCTTTTCTTGTTCTTCCTTATTTCTTCCTCTTCCTTTTCTTTTCATGCCTTCTTTTTTCCTTTTCTCTTCAACTTATTATAGTTATTGGTTATAATTGCCGTAATTTTCATCACCGTCATCATCTTAATCACTATCATAATTATAATCATCGTCAATCTTCACCTAGTATCAGCTCTATAATGGCAAGAAATTGCTAGCAACAGCTGGACTCTGAATAGAAGGCCAGCAGAAAAGGCAGCAGGGGCATTGGGGTAGCTGTTCAGAAGACTCTAGGAGAGAGGATGGTATCTAGGACCCTCCTGAGTGTACTCACTTTTTTCTTGGAAGTGTCTTTTGGAGAAGAGGTACTCTTCTCAGACTTTTCTATCTACCTGGGGCATTAGCCTGACTGTTCCCAATAGAAAAGGAAATGTTAACTCCATCTCTGGTGACCTAGACATTGTCCATTGGCACCTCTATTGTACTCTCATGCCTGGAAGTCTGTAAGTCAACCATCCTTATTATATAGAGACTAAATAAAAAGTAAAAAGGAAAAGCTTAGATAACTTGCTGCAAGTCACATACAACTGGTCATTCTGATTATAGGAACTAGAACTTGGGTTTTCTGAATTCCAGGCTAAAGGCTTTTCTACTGTAATGTTTCGTCCAATGAGGATTCACTGGCTGAAATGCATGAAGGGGTGCAGAAAAGAGCAATGTGAGATTGTGTGTGTGTGAGCACGTATGTGTGTTGAGGAGGTGAATAAGTAGTACCCTTTGTTGCTTATTCCCTTCTTACTGCCCTCTGCCACCATCTTTACTCCCTTCAAACTCTCCTCTTCCATTTTCATCCCATCTTTCCCATTGAGTTGTTCTATCTCTGCCTGTATTTTCCCCTCCTTATAAATTGCCCATTATGTAATGCTTTCTTCACTGCTTCGCAAATCCTTCTCCCCTTCATTTCTTGCCTTCTTATTTCTCCTTCTGCTGACTCTGATAGCTCTGAAGGTTCAGCAGAAGCCTAAAAATATAAAATGCTGGATTTTTAAGGGACATTAAAGGTATTTAATCTTGATGAATTTGCACCATAGCTAGCTTTTTAGAAATTTATTTTTATTGTTTTGAGAGAAGGGGGTGGGGGGTGGGGGAGAAAGAGAAGGGGAGGGCCCAGAGCAATCTCCATAGTTGTACATTATTAGTTGTGACATAGTTTCATTCCACACAGGTGGATGTGGGGCCATGCAGGGAGGGAGCTGAACCAGGAGACTCCCTTTTGGGAGGCAAGATCCTTTGCCACTGAGCCATCTTGGTGGTTAGCAGTTGTGCTGCAGTTTAGCATAGGAATTTTCAGGGGCTGGGGCCAGGAATTGAACCCTGGATCTCGCGATTGTGAGGCAAGTTCTCAACCACTGAGCTCTCCCCAGAATTTCTATAGGTAGTTTTATAAGGACTACTTGTTGTGCAATGAACCCTTGAAAAGTCTTGAAGTTTTTTTTTTTTCCTCTCAAATAAGTGACATTACAGTTTTTGAGTAAAACTAACTACAACCCTTGAAGACCAAATATTTCTTGGGAACTTTATTTATGTCTTTGATCACAAGAAGGTGTGTGCCTATGTTTGAAATATGGAAGCTGCAAGAAATGAGCATTCTGAATATTGTGGAACAAGAGAAAACTCTGTGGTATGTACCTATATCCTATCCATGAAGGACAATAGAAAAGTTTGGAAGGGCAAGCGTTAGAGCACTGATTAAGTGCAGTGTAGTAAAGGTAGGGTCTGGCAACAGCAGGTCTTAGTTGATTACTCTGGTAAGGCAAGATTCCTGGATGGAGGGAAGCTTGAAGCATGACCCCAAGGCCTGGACCCTTAGTGACCAATGAGCAGAGATCAAAGCTGGTACAAATGTGGGCCACTTCTGGTGCTGAGACCAGAGGTCAGCGACAAGGGAGACTTCCTTCTCTGTTGACACGTGAGCTCTTGCTGCCTCATTAGCATGATCAGTTCATATCTTCCCATACCCCTCATTCTCTGAGGTGAAGGCAGTTTAAGGGCCATGTGTATGAAGGTCAGACTTCAACCAGTGAAGGTGTCTGAGTGTAACCTGGTAAAGAAGGAAGGGGCTGTAGAGGGAGGAGGCTGCCTCTGGTAGTCTAAACAAGCAGGTGAGGCACCAGAAGGATTTCCCTCCCCTCCAGATGGAACCTTGATGCTGTCTTCTCTCCTCTCTCTTCTCTCTCTCTCTCTCTCTCTCTCTCTCTCTCTCTCTCTCTCTCTCAGTATTCTACTTTCCATTTCTGTGATTGCATGCAACCTCAGTCAGGCTCCTGAGATGACCTGAGTTGAGTGCATGCCACCCAGAGGTCTTCAGAGCTCATGTTCTGAAAGGCCTCACTGGGGGCTAGAACTCCTGGAATTTGTCCTATTACCTGCCCCTCCAGACTGTGGCTTAGCTACTTTGCTAGGTGTTTTTACAGGACTAATACATGCATAATGTGTCATCCCTTAAAACTTACTTGCTTTCAAGCAGTAACTCTCTTATATTTGTAGCTCAAAGAGTGATAATGGAATAGTCAGGCAGTATTTTTGATTGAGAGGTTTTGCTCTAGCATCTGTTTATGTAAAGCCACCCCAGGGAAAACATCTTTGTGACATTGTTCTCATTTGGGAGCTAAATGGATAAGTTTATTGGAGGTGAATCAAGGTCAACCTTAGGAGTATAGAGTTTTTGTGTTCCAAAGAAAAGATGCTGCTCCCAAAATTTGTTTCTATGGGGTTTTGATGTCCTGATATGCCAATCTTGCAGAAACTGCCTGGATTTCATGGAATTTGAAGTCAATTGAAAGACAATCTGTTGGACTCATTGCATGAATTCAAAGCATTCAGGGAAAAAGTGTTCGCTCAGCTATGGTGATTGAGAAAGTGAAGGCAGCTAGAGTGATATGTCATGCTTGGTTATGTGCTGCTCTTGTGCTGGTTCAGAGTAAAAGCTGAACTTTGTTGTTTAAAGCCACCATAAAATGTGGAAACATTGATTGTGGATTGCTCAGTGGTAGAGTATTATTTACTTATCCAGAAATAGAAGCACCCTTGTTTCAGTGGGCTGAGGAGATAGCATCAATCCTTACTATTGCAGTAGAGCCCCCAGTTGCCTTCCTTTTTTTTTAATTTTGGAAGACTAAATATTTAAATAGGTAATATGGAAAAGTTATTGCTAGTTTTTCTCCATAGGCCCTGGCTGGAAGTTAAAAGAGTCAGGCAGAATTCACATGTGGAGAAAAAATTATAGAAATTACATGTAATCCTTTTAAAGCAAGAGCATTGGAATTGATTTGCAATTGGCCAAATTGAGCAAACTTTTCTCTGAAAGGCCGTTTTAATAGAAAAAAAATTATGAATTTTTTTAAGCCCTGTGATTAGAGTGTAATATGTATTTATGGTACCCCCAGGTGCCACACAATAAAAATGGTTAAAACCTTTAGTCCTTTTAGTAGTTCACAGTTTTATTGCCACAGTTATTTTGTAGATTTTATGCTTAAAGCAAGGTCAGTGTATTGCACTGTATAAATTATTCTAAGTAATTGTTCAGTTATTTTATAGCTTAGTCACAGGATTTTTTCATTATTAAATGTAGCCTTTCCTTTAAAGTTAGGAAGAGAAGGGCAATATAAATCACAGGGCAGCTTGCCATTGGGGGTTTCAACTTTACCTGTGATAAGGGTTTAATAACAATCTGGCCCAGACACCAGTTCCCTCTCAATTACCTTTCCACATGGGTATTAGTTCACACTGTTTATTAAAAACTCCCCTTGTAGTTTTTAAATGGAGTGTTTCAGATTAATGGCCTCCATGGAGTTTAACTTCATTGCACTTCATTAAAGCGAGATTGTACAAAAGGTTACTTCAATTAAATCCAGAACATGACCTTAAATCTGTATAGATTTTTTTTTTTTAGCGAGTGTGATAAAATTGCTCTGCCAATCCTTTGAGATTAACAAGGCAACATCCCTTTCAGTAACCAGAGTGCAAGACTTGTGAGCCTGTTCTGAATTTTCCTATGGCTATACATTTGGATTTTATAAAATTAGAAGCCAATCTATGGAAATAGCCTGGAGTTATATGTGGATTGAATTACTGGAGAACAGAATCTACCATGTGAGACTTGAGAGTTTGTGAAACCTTTTGTTACACTTGAGTGGATGCTATAAATTTGGTACTTTAGGAAAAAAAAATTAATGTTTCCCATGTAACAAAGATATTTTTTCAAATACCTTAGTTTGTGTCTTCCAGCACAGAAAGTAACAAATTTTTTGAGAGGTTTTCTCCTTTGGCTATTTCAATCTGCAAAGCATAGCTTATGGTAGTTCCTAACCATTATTTTCTCTGGATTCATAATTGGAAGCATTAATTACTCATCCTATACCATGAGAATGAGGCCTAATTATCTGGAGGCATTGTGTGAATTGATGTTCATTAACACTATAACTAAGTACGGTAGCTCAATTTTATGTTTTTGTGAGTTTCAAAGGACTTATTGAAATAGCGCAGGTCTATATTTTTATCTCTTTGGATGGGTGAGGTGTCAAAACTGTGTTCTCTCAATCAATATTTATATCTTGTGTGTAATTTTAAGAGCTCTTATATTGTAAATAATTTTTGAAGTGCTTTTGATTTTTATTCTTTAAAAAAAGGTTAAGTGGAAAATTGCTAAGTGTTTAAGAAATTGATACTATAATAATTTGTCTCTGGATGTCAGAGGTGTAGCATTTCTTCCTATATCTGAGTTTGTATTTTTGTCATTTTGCTTTTCTGCTGGTATTTTTTGCTTTTTGATTAGGTTTCACCTACTTTATATGCATGAAAGTGGCATTTAGTAAGGGATGCAAAATAATCTAAGAATTTATTCAAATATTTCATATATCTACCTGATAATATTCACTGCACACTTGTGCACAAGGTCAGTACGAGGATGAGAGAGATGAGGCACTGTAATCTGAGGAAAGTGACATAAAAGACCTCCCACTGGATACACTTGTATATAAGTAATTTATTTGGGTGAAGACATTGAAGACTTGAGTTTAAATATGATATTGAATGAAGTGTGGCTATGTCCTTAAATCATTATCACCAATTAACAATTTAGTTCATTAGGCTTGCATGATACCTATTTGAAACCTCAGGGAACAGTATATTCTCAAATTAAATTTTCAGTATGGTAAATATCAATAAGTATAATCAATAAACAATCTTATTGAAGTACTTAATTTTTAGTGTAATAGAGTTCTGAGACCAAAAGTTTGGGAGCCACTCCTACAGGTGATGAATAGACTTCACACTACAATTTGTCACGTGTTCAAGAATTTCCTGTATGGAATTCTGTCACTTGGAATATCAAAGTCCTGGGAATACCTCTATGAATGTACTTCTCCAGATGTGGTTTGGGAGAAAGATTTTACTAAACACCTTTCTCTTATCAAGTAAGGCAAATATTAAGAAAGATGTTTGTGACTGAGGATATGGTAGGGATTAAGTATGAGATATGAGAACTAAGAAGAAGGAATTGGAAGGTGTCAAATACAGACTCACTCATCATTTTCCTTTGGTGTAATACTAATTAGAATATTTGGCCACTAAAGATACTTTAGAATGAAATATTAATTTGTATCAGGTTTAATTAAAATTGGCAAAGAATATTTTGAAATATAGTGACTCAAATGATCATGGATGAGCAGTTGCAAGTTGTGACTTGCTGTTTGGGAACTGAAAATAATTGGGATTCCTTGCAGTGGGACGGGGCATGGAGGAGCAAGTTGTCTCCTCCATGGTGCAAAACTAGCTCATACAATGGATGGTTAGAAGTTAGCAATACTGTTGAGAAAAGTTTCCCTTATGATTAAGTTGCCCAATTCAAATATGACTAGAAGATGATTAGCTTCACTTTCAGGTAAGAAATAATTGAAAGATCCCACTAATGGTTTTTGATTACCTTGGTTGGGATCATATGCCCAATCCTTGAAACAATGATCAGAAGCCAGGGACGGAGCACCTTTATATCAATTTCTATTAGAGATACAGGTTGGAGAGGCAGGGAAAATACTTCTCCATGTGGAGGGATGCATTCTTCCCAGACTACCGGTAAAGGGGAAGCACTGGGCAGTAAAACAAACAGAGAGGCAGACAGACAAACAAATAAACAAACAACAAAAAAACCTTAGTCAAGTCCTGAATAACTTTGCAGCTGGATTCTTATAGTAACTTCCTCACTGGTCTTTTGCCCTTTAGTTATTTCCATCATTGACAGGTTAACAATCTCTTTGAAGCCATGAAGTTATTACATTCTTTACTCAGAAACTTTCAGTTACTTTTATTACCTACAAGATAAACTCCAAGAGTGTTTTCTTGGCATTTAAGGTCCTCTAGAATTTGGTCTCACCCTACCTTTCTAAGTTTCATCTCTTTGATTCCCACAAAAGCCAAGCATATCTAATATTTGAATCTTGAATTTAGTGAGCTTATTCTCATCTCCATTTACTTACTTATGACATATCTTTTCCAACATCACTGTTCTCTTCTTACCCAAATATTAACTATTCTTAAAAACCAAACTCAGGTGAAGTTGTGGAAAAGTTGTCCTTCAAGGAATTAGTAGACCTTGAGATTTCTGATTCAGCACGTTGGCTGCCTTTCCTAAATCTTTCCAGGATAGTATCACCTTGGAGAGTTTAGAGTTTGGCCCTCAGGTTGGTAGGCTCAGAAATCAGATTTTGTCAACAAATCGTCCTCAGTAGTGCCTTCTGGAAGCCAAGCTCACAACACTAATTTTAAAATCACTTTTTTTCCCCCAAAATGAATGACACTTATTACATCAACAAGAATGATCACTTGACCAATACCATTTATAGATATACCTGACTTATAAATCAAAACATATCTAAATGATCACTTAGCAAAGGTGAGACTAAGACAGGTACTGAGTCTAGTATTTTCATCTCTGCCATGCAGATGGTTTTGCTAAATAACGGTCTTGTAACTGTTGTACTGAAGTCCTTCCGGTAAGGTTCCCTGGCACTGTTTCCTATGTTTTCCTCTCTAAATCTTCTTTTGTTGTTTTCAACAATCTATTTTACTATTGCCACATTTTATGGTTATGTCTTTTAATGTGATTAATCAGATTATTGTTCATTTTTGCTCACCTGCAATTCATTCTGTCTTCTAAAGCTGATTTTACCTACCTTGGTTCCAACTCTTTGCATCTTGATTTTATAATTTAATTCTTGGAGAATGATTTTCTAAAAATTACTTTATTGAGATATAATTGGCATATAACTGTATAAGTTTAAGGTATACAGTATGTTGATTTGGTACATTTTAATATAGAAATATAATTACCACTGTAGTGTTAGCTAGTACCTCTATTGCATCATATAATTATTATTTATTTTTTTGCAGTGGGACCAGTTAACATTGACTCTTAGCAACCTTGAAGTTTATAATACAGTATTGTTGTCTGTAATCACTATGTCATGCATTAGATTTCCAGGACTTATTTATCTATTAGTTAAAAGTTTGTACCTTTAAACAACATTTTCCCAATTCCCCACCCCCCACCCCCTGGTAACAGCCATTCTACTCTGTTTTATGAGTTCAGATTTGTTAGATTTCATTTATAAGTTATATAATACCCTTGGAGAGTGATATTAATTTTCTTGTCTCTAAGCACCTGGAGGAACATTTTTTATTAGTTAACGGGCAACAATTATTATTTGACCTTCTCAACAATCCTGTTAGGTTGATAAGGGCAGATGAGCATCACCTCCAACCGATAAGGAAAAGGAGGCTTAAAGTGTTAAGAAATCTGTCTAATTCACACAGAGTAATTAGATAAACAAACCTATTCTTACTGCAGGCCTACCTGTTGGAAGACCATTTCTATTTGACAAGTAGAACGCCTATCAAAGTGCTGGGATCATTGTAGGTGTTTAATATGTATTTATTAAAAAATGAATAAGAACCTCTCTATGAAAACAAAGTGAAATAAATTATTAGTACCACGAGGCAACATTCATTGTGAAAGTCTAGAATATAGCCTTTTTGCTCCTCACTGATAACTCTGTGAAGCTACTGAACTAATTTCTGTTTTATGATTTGGAAAATGAGTATCATAATTCTTCTTGATAAGAATTAGTCAGGGTGTAACTGGACCATAAAGATTCAAGACAGGCTATTGGAATGCTTGTGAGTCATAGTCATATGGATAAGTCTAGGAGAGTGGTTCCCAACCTTTTTCCACTTGTGTACCCCTTTCAAACCCATTTCTATAAATTGTACCCCTTCTTTTTAAAACAGCTGTTTTTAAATACTGACACTTGTTCAGTGCCTATCTTAATGTAAAATAGTGGGAATGAGGTAATAAGTTAGGGAAGAAAAATTACGATGCTAATATTAGGAACCACAGATTTAATTTTACAATATTCATAACACAGTTAAATATTATTACCAATTATTTTCTGTATACCCCTGAACAACCCAGCATGTACTCCCTGGGGTATACCTACCATCGCTTGGGAACCCATAGATTAGGAAGATAAAATGCTGGAAGATTAGGATCACAACCAAGGCTTTCAAGGTCTTAGAGTTATAATAAAGGTTATGACCCTGGATAGATCCCTGATCTTTAATGACTGTAATTGTGGGAAGCTCTCTTCCAGATAATCACTTTTATTTAGAATATATAGAATTATCTGGCTTGGGCATTAATGATTCCTGAGTTTGGAGGAAGATTATATTAGTTGTATACGTACATCAGAAATCAACTTTGGCTAACTTAAGTAGAAATTTAGTACAAGTGTATTCATTAGAAGTATATTTGAAGAGTCATTCACAAACCAAGTGAAACTAGCAGCTGGGAACATATCCATCATCACTACTGCTAATGAACAGTTGCTGCTCTGACTCTATTGTGCTCTTAAATCATTGTCACGATGCTTTATAAAGTCTCTACCATCCTCAGAGCTTGTGTCCTAGACCTGTCTCAAGATCCTAGACCTGGGTTGAATCTGATTGGCCCAGCCCAGATCATGTGCTTCTCTTTCCCAGCTTCCTGGGAACAGAGGTCAGATGTCTAGGCTGCCTTTGGCTTCTGTAATGGAAAGTGTTTCAAATAGAAAGTGTTTGGCACTATATTTTATTTTATTTTAACTAATATTTTCTTTTTGGACTCTAGGATTCCCACACTTTAAAGAGCGAGGGGGACTTTTGGGCCAGTGTTGGCCTAAGTTTATCTATCTTTTCTCACTCACCCACCAGGGCATAAAAATTGTAGCTAAAGTTTATGAGTTCGGCAAATGCTCAGTGGCCACAACTTAGCTACATGTAGTGCTCTGCTTACCTTTTCAAGTATCTGGTTGACGTAGGTTTATAATTCTTATTATTTCTTACTTTCTTGACAGAGCACATTTGTGTATTTTTTTTAAAGATTTAAAATATTACATTTACTATTTTTTCTTATTTCCAGTATGTCTATCTAGTACATTTATAATCACCCATGCAAAAATAGGTGTTAGGAATAATCCTTTATAATTATCCTAATAAAAGGAATAAAAGTATGTGTATGGGTATAGTGAAGAAAATGATCCCTGGAGGTGAGAGAAGGAGGAGGGAATACATTGAAATAAATTTGTTCAGATGATGAAGCAATAGAACCAAAGGTCTTTTAATCAATGTTCAGATGACTGAGCCAAATATAAGCATCAGGGCATAGTTTATTTGGGTTGCTTATGATGAAACTGGTATTTCTTTACTTTAAGCATTTATTTATACAATAATATCCTGAACACACAGACTGGTGAAATATAAGTGCCAGACGGTCAAACTCTGAGTATAACAACTATATCAAATCAATAATATGCGTTGGAGGTTAATGCCATTTATAGGATCCATTTCTGGCTGAGTTCTAAACATATATTTAGGCTCTGTGGCTCAAGAAACCTCCCATAGGTAGATCTGTATAACGAGAACCATGTTGAAGTCAAGATGAAAGTATTGAAGTTAACTTTATGACACGAAAGCAATGAATGGGAAGAAATGGTTTTTATTTCTGTAAATGGTGGAATTAAATTTGGTTAGTTTTTACTAAGTTAAAAATCGAATTAATGGATTGTATTGACGTGGAAAAATATAATTCAGCATGTACTCACATTGTTCTGAGCCTGCCATAATGGTTTGAGATGAACCTTTGACTCAACCCCCATCTCTGTAGTGTTCCTTTTGTAGTGTCAACGTAGACATGCTCTCTTCTGCAAACCTGACTCAGCCATGCTCACTTCCCATGCCTATTTGGGATCCTGTTGCAAGACTATTAAAAATATTCATAAAACCTTTAGGTATTGTATAGAATTCATTGATGCTAATTGATACAATACATTGATACTATTAATAAATGCAGGATAGATTTTTTTCATAGTTCTGCTATTTTAACTATGTGATTGACTTGAGCAATGTAGACAATATAGTATTAAATTGCACTTTTGAAACTGCCAAAGGTCAAATAAATACCTTTTCCACTGTAATGTGTGCAATAATGTTTCATTTAACCAACAGTGAAGGAGGTATGCATTTCATATACATAAGTTTTTCAGATAATTGAAAGTTAGCCCTTAAAGAAGTTTAACTTTTAAAACTTTAAGTGGTTTGAACGAAAGCATTAAAAAGTACATTGCCCACTGCCTGAATTTAGAAATAAAATCACAGAAAAATATAGAGACTAATCAAATCCATGTTTCAATCACACAGGTTTTCCTGCTTTATACATAGAGGATATTGAGTGTAATTTAATATTTATAAAATAGCCATTGTTATTATTATAAACATTATTACACCATGCTGTGTGATGAAATATACTCAGAAGTTTGTGAAGTTATGTGGATGGT
Organism: Craseonycteris thonglongyai; assembly: GCA_004027555.1. NCBI lineage: Eukaryota > Metazoa > Chordata > Mammalia > Chiroptera > Craseonycteridae > Craseonycteris > Craseonycteris thonglongyai. Next base: position 48,896 of record PVKE010004579.1, on the reverse strand, counting down.
TCAAAATTTTACTTACACACTTGCAGAAAATATGGAAAACATAGAGAAGAAAATAGAAGTGCTTTGTAAGGTCACCAGGCAGAGGTAATCAATGTTAACATTTTGGCACTGTTACTGTTTCTCAATAAGGTAAATATGTTGCTGTCTATATACTTTTCTCATCATTTTCTAACTTTTTAATATATTGTAAATGTGTTCTCATAGCCTTAAATATTCCAAAGTTACTTTTTAATGGCTACGTGATATTTCATTGTATGGTGGCACTATTATTTTCTCAAACAGTCTCCTACTGGTGACCATTTATATTTTTCCAATATTTAGCTATTGTAAGCAATGCTGCAGTAAATACCTTTGTATGTAAATCTTGTTGGACATCTTATTTGACATGTTCAACAGGAGTTCATGCAACATTTACCAATATGTTGGGTAATCTTCTAGATGCTTGGAATACAAAAATGAATAATCCTTGCTCTTATAGAACTTATATTCTAGTAGATGGTGACTGACAATAAACACAAATAAGTAAATTTTATAGCATATTAGAAAGTAGTAAGTTCTATGAAATCTAATAGTATTTCCTTAGGATAAATTTCTAGACTTCTGACACATATTTCTAAAATATCTTCCAGAAAGATTGTACTGATTCATGTTTATACCAAAAATGTTTGAATATCTCTTTTCCTGTCCTTGAAACAGGTGTTTCTAAAGAAAAAAAAATGCTATTTGGTTTAATTAAATCTACCCTAATTTTTAAATTTGCAATTTCTGGATGGTAGTGATTGTTTAACACATTTTCATATGTTTATTGATTATTTGCGTAATGTTCTTTTTAAAACACTGTTTATGTCTTTAGATAGTGTTAAGGGTTTGGGTGGCTTTATTAGTTCTAGGGCTGCCGTAGCAAAGTGTCACAACTTAATGGCTCAGAACAACAGAAATTTATTGTCTCATAGTTCCAGACGCTAGATGCTCAAAACCAAGGTGTTGGGAGGAATGTATTCCATCTGAAACCTATAGAGGAATCATTCCTGCCCCTTCTAGCTTCCGGTGATTTCCTTGCAATCTCTGGTGTTCCTTGGCTTTTGGAAGCCTCACTCCAAAGCTCCGTCTTCACATGGTGTTCTTTTTATGTATGACTCTGTCTGTGTCAACATTTTCCATTTTTATAAGAACATGGTCACATTGGATTAGGGCTTACCCTAATTTAGGCCTCATTTTACTTGATCACCTATAAAGATCTCATTTATAAGGTCACATTTATAAGTATTGGGGGTGGGGTGGGGTGGGGTAGGACTTCTGATTATTTTAGGGAGACACAATTCAACCTATAACAGTGCTAAAAAAACCCATTGTTTATTCCTTTTACTTCGAGGCCTCAGAACAATCAATGACAAATGGGAAATAGAATTTGTTTTTTAAATTTGTGTATGTACTCTAAAGTGGGGCTTCTGACCTATCCTCCAGGGTTGGGAGATCCAGGTTTCAGCTCATCTCTATAGGTAGGTCTGAGCTTGCGGTGCAGGCTTGGAATCCATACTAACTCATGGCCAAGGCGCTGGCAGGATGGCTTCATACACCCACTCACACAGGGAACAGTGAGAATGGTTGTTAGACGCTGACTCTGGCTTTTGCCAAGATAGACTTTTTTTGGAGGGGACAGAAAAAAACAAGACTGTCTATGATGCCCCTTTGGGAAATACAGAAGTTGGCAAGAGAAACGACTTTATCTGAATGTGAAAGAAAAGCAACTGACAGCCTGGTTCTTGCTTCTGAGGCTCAGTGACCCATCAGCCAATAAAATGAGCTTCACTGCTTTGACACACCGTTTGCCTCCCTCTTGGTCCCTACCAAGAATAAAGGATTAGAGAGAGAACAATGGAATTGTTCTCTCTGACATCTTCTCTCCCCTCTCCCTGCTAGAGTAAGAGTTGCAGAAACTCCCTCTTCTATGGAACTGTGAAGGAAGGGATAAGATTGGTTTTTACAATCTTTTCTTTTCCCTACTTGTGATTCTTTTCTTTCTGCTCTTCCATTAAGCTGTTTGCCATTATTTATATTTCTGACAATGTCTGCCTCTAGAAATCTGTTTTTTGCTCTCCTGTGTAGAAGCAAAATAATCGTATTTGATAACTTCATTTTTGGTAATGTTTAAAGCTAGTAATATGACTTGGTGTAAAAGTTTTGGGGAACTCTTTTTACAATAGCTGCATTTTTTTTTTTTTTTTTTTTTTGGTCTGCTACTGGGTCTATCAAGTTTTAGAATGGGGTAAGGTTACTGGAAAGCCCAGCACCAGGTAGTGCGTTCTCTCTCTCTCTTCCCTGTCTCTCTCTTTCTCTCCCCTCCCTCTCTCTCTCTTCATATATAGTAAATATTACATAGCAATAACCTTACTAGTGAAACAAAATGTAAACAGAAGACAATTTTCCCCTAGAACAAAAGGACAGAAACTTTTACAGAAAAACTCCAAAACAAGAACACAAAGCAAGCTACTAAGAAAACATTTAAGATAAGTTGCTATCCAAACACTGAACTTTGAAATGACCCCCTGAAATTCTAGTTGGAAGAAGTCATAGGTTTATGGGAGTTTTCACATGGCAAATGTTGACAACAAGAACCACTGATATATATATATATTTTTTAAAGATTTATTTTTATTGTTTTTGACAGAGAGATACAGAGACAGAGACAGAGAGAAGTGGGAGGGCCCAGAACAGTCTCCATAGTTGAACATCATTTATCTTTCCACATGGTTTCATTCCACAGGTGGGAGTGAGGCTGCACAGGGCAGGAACTGGGCCGGGGTCTTGCCCCGGTGAGAACTGAACTGGGGGCACTCCCCAGTTCAGCATATGGGTCTGCACGGGCCGGGGCCAGGATTCGATCCTCGGTCCCCGGGGCTGCAAAGTGAGCGCTCAACCCACTGAGCCATCCCGGCTTCCCAGAACCACTGATATTATTGGATAAATGGGCCGAATTTACAGTTGAATTATCCCAGCCAGGACTAAGGCTGTGTAGTAGTTTCTAAGAAACTCCTTGTTCCACAGTCATTTTCTTACTTCTTATTTTGCATGTATTAATATTGATGGACCTTGAGATAAAAATGAGCTGGTTATTCAACTTTCCTATGACTCACTTTCTTTTGTAAAAGGATTAACGTTATAATAGTAATTATTTAACCAATGTGTCATGGAAAACTTGCTCTTCCATTATTTTCATATGCTTCACGGATTTGAACTTTGATAGAGGATTAAGTACTGAGGTGCCTTTATTGCCTCTTTGGTTCTGCCTTCATTTGTGCTGTCTGTTTCTACAGGAATGAGATTTCAAAATAAGCAGTTAATGAACCAAGTTCTTTAACAAGTGTAAATCCTTTTTGGAAATCTAAGGATTGTTTTCAGGAGAATATATTACCTGCCTGGGCAAACACAGGACAGTATTCTATATTTCTGCTCTGTGTAATCCTCTAATTGGAGAGTTTCATTTAGAAGTCTAACTATGGTGAGAATAGAAAGGAAATTAGACCAATGCATGTTATCAGAAATTCTCTCAGCCTGGTGACAGCAATGCTTCAATGATTCTTTTTTTCTGATATTTACATTTTTTCAATAGCCGTGACGTAATATCAGAATCATCAATCAGTCAGGCATCAGGTTACAAGAGAGAGTCACTACTTTTGTTAACAGGAACCTGATTTGAGCAAGATACTAAGATTTTGGAGGAAGACTAGACCATTCATTTTGCATATTCATCCAGTCACCCAGCAATGCAGGTTCTATGTGCCTTACGTCTCCCAAAAGACCTCCTACCTCCTTCTTCTTCTGTTTTAGAATAGGAGGCTCCAGTCCCATCTCATCTGGATTACAGCTAAAGGCTCCAACTGACCTTGGCTTCAGCCTTGTTGCTTTCATTCTATCATAGACACAACCCCATATTTATGTTTCTAAAATATAAATCTGTTCATATCATCTTCTTCTTAAAATATTTCAGTTACCGTATTTTTTCATGTATAAAATAATACTTGTGTCTCAAATTGTTAGACCAAAAATTGGTCATTTTATACATGGGAGTAACCGATGTATTAATTTCTCAATGTTGGGTTAGAAAAGTGCGTTATCAGTTTTTGATATGGTTCATTCCACACAGGTGGGGCATCTTATACATAGGGGCATCTTATACATAGAAAAATTCTGTACTCTTTTCTTTTTCTTTCTTTCTTTTTTTTTTTTCTTTCAGGACAATGTCAAAACCATAGCCTGGTACTCAAAGCTTCCCATGACCTGGCTCCTGACAATACACCAAGCCTCCTCTTTTTGGCATAGAGCAAACATTCAATAAATTTTATGTAATGGATGAAATTGATCACTACCAAGAGAGAGGTCTGAATGCCCATAGTTATGCCCCTCCCCTTGACATTAAAGCTCTGATTTATATTAGCTTCTTCCAGATAATAGTGACATGTTTTGGAGCATTGGTTCACAAACTTTTTGTTTTCAGCATCCCTTTACACACTTAAAAAACTATTTAAAATCCCTAAGAGATATTATTTTTATGGATGCTATCTCTTTATATTTACTATATTAGAAATTTAACTGAGAAATTAAAAAATTATTTGTTAACTCATTTAAAATGATAACACTGTGTCCAATGCATTTTAATTTAAATAGCATATTTTTTAATAAAAAATAACTATATTTTCCAAAACAAAAAATAATTAGTGATAAAAACAAAATTATTTTTATATTTTACAATTCTTTTAAATGGCAGATTAATAGATAAAGGTTATATTTTTATATCTGTTTCTGTATTCAGTCTGTTGGGAAAAATTGCTTCCATTGCTATATATACAAAAAATATTTGGCCTCATATAGATATGTAGTTAGAAAAAGGAGGAGTCTTTTAATAACCTTTTCACATAATTATAGACATTCTTTTTAATTATAGACATTCTTTTTAAATAAGTTACCAAAACTTGACTGGTTATATAGTTCTTAAAAGTTGTAATGTGGAATCTGAATCCACATCAATATATTTTCATATTATTCCATGAAAATGCACTATTCTAGCTTGCACTTTCAATGGATCTTTTATACATGAATAATTTATTTTTATTTTTTTAATACATTTTAAAATTTATTTTATTGTTTTTGACAGAGACAGAGCGAGACAGAGAGAGAAGTGGGAGGGCCCAGAGTAGTTCGCTAGTTGTACATCATCAGTTTTCGACATGGTTCATTCCACACAGGTGGGACTGGGCTGTGGGCTTCCCACGGGAGGCACACCCCCTCAAGCCAAGGGCTGAACCAGGAGGCAAGAACTGAACTGGGGGCCTTATGCATGGGAAATACACCCCAGTTCAGCATATGGGTTTGCACAGGCCAGGGCTGGATTTGATCCTCAGTCTCTTGGGCTGCAAAGTGAGCACTTAACCCACTGAGCCATCCCACTTTCCCCATGCATGATTTTTATTTTTTATTATTAATTAATTAATTTTTTTGACAGAGAGAGAGAGAGACAGAGAGAAGGGGGAGGGCCCATAGTTATACATCATTAGTTTTTGATATGGTTCATTCCACAGGTGGGCACAGGTTTGCAGAGGGCAGGAACTCCACTGGGAGCCTCCCATATGGTAAGCTCACCCTGGTGAGAACTGAACTAGGGTCCACACCCCAGTTCAGCATATGGGTCCGCACGGGCCAGGGCTGGAATTCGATCCTTGGACTCCAGGGTGATTTTTTTTTTTAACATTATGCATTGGTCATTTTGAAAATACTGGTTCATAACTTACACAGATCTTCCAAATATTGACTCATTTAAAAATATATAATATTCCAAAATCACTTTCATTTTTATCATTACCAATTGTATTAGAGAAGTCTTGAAGTACTGGGAACCTTCCAAGCTGTAAATTTATCATTGACAATAAGCACTTTCCTTGAAATGACAAACTCACTTTGTTCAATTGTTGTGAAAATGTCTGCCAACCATAGTTTATCTGTCATTCTTCAACTAAAAACAAGCATGTTTCCTTGTACCAATTGCCTAGTTCAGTTCACAACTCAAGCAATCACATAGTGCTTATTTTCAAGGCAACTATTTTAATTTAATATACAGAAGTGTTTTATTTATATTTCTCATGTCATCACACAGGATATTAAAATAACCTGTGTCCCTGGATTGAATTTGATAAAACTGATAATGTATGTTGCTTCTTTAAGGAGATCCTTAGGTCTAACGGGCATGTTTTCCTATTACGGCTGCCTGGAAATGAAGAATACAATGAGTGCTAGTAGAACATTTGCAGTCTCTGCCTTGATTTGTGCTAAGTTACTCAGCATTTTACCTGCCATTGCTGTTGTAACATCAGTGTAAATGTCAACATAGTGGAAAAGGAAAATATGTCTTAGTACTATTATAAAAATAGTTTTGACCTTGCTTATCCCTGAAAGGGTCTTGGGGACTTCCATGGGTTAGTGGACCCTACATTGAATCTTGCTCTCTTGGAGAGCAGCCATAGAGTACCTCTCTCTCCCAAGAAAGGCCTTTTTGTGTGTGGGAAGCTCAAGAGAAATGATTGGAACATTTGATTTAACTTTTGTAACTCTCACACTAAAAAGTTTTTGATAATATCTCTGCTAGAGTTAAGGAAACAAAATATGCAGCAATAAACATTTAAAAGAAGTGTGGCAATAATAACATAATTTATTGAGTGCGTACTGTGCTCCAGACACTGTTGTCAAACTTCACATATACTTCAGTGAATACACACACCAACTTTAATAAGTACAAATAGGTACTATTTTTGTTTCCATCTTGCAACAAGAAATTTAAGTAGTAATGGGATTAAATACTTTGCCCAAGTTTCTCCCAGCAAGTGGCAAAGCCAAGTGTGTAGTTCTTTTTAATTCAAAGACCTGCACTATTAATTACTACCTAAAGTTGCTAATAAAATATTTTCTATCATAATTGCACAAATGAAAATTTGGTGTTCTTCCAGGCATACATTTTAGTTTATTATGGACTTCTCTAACTCTAATCATTCAAGTGTTTCCTCTTCCAGGAACTCTTGTCCACTTAACCTGATTTAAATTTCCCCTTTTAGGGATTCTATAGTTTCGATTCTTACATGTATCACTGTTTTCCATATTTACTGTTATTCTTATCCTACCTGTATTCTACTCACTATAAGCTCCCTTAGGTCAAGCATAACATCCTTTTCACTTTTTATATAATAATATATGTCATAGGCTAACCTCTACAGCAAGTCTCCCACTTACTGACACATTGTGAGTTTCAACTTAGTTGTGTGGTAGATTGCAAAGTGCCATCATTCCACTGCAGTTCCTGTCATCAAGAGGTAGAGCATGTTTTGCCACCCCTTGGCTCTGGGTTGACCTTGTGTTTGCTTTGGGTAATAGAATGCAACAGAAGTGATCTTGTGCAAATTCCAGGCCAAGGCCTTTAGAGGCTTTGCGTGCTTCTATTCCATTTCTTGGAAACTTGCTCAGCCATGATGGGAATAAGCCCCATAGAGCCTGCTGAAGGATGAGAGGTCATATGGAGCAGAGGTGAGTCCTCCCAGCTAAGCCATCCTAAAAGAACCAGCCCCTAATCACTCAAGCAGCTGACCTCAGATGGATGAGTGATTAGCCCATATCATCTATGTCTGGCCCAGAGGATCAGAGCTACCCTGATGAAGGCTGCTCAGAAATTGTGGGCTAAGTACCGGCTATTGTATAAGCCATTGTGTTAGTCAGTGTTCTTCAGAGAAACAGAACCAATAGGACGTGTGTGCATGTGGATGTGCTTTTATATGTCTATAAACGTGTATATGTATGTGTCATATATGTGTATACACACATATAGATGAGAGAGATTGATTTATTTTAAGAAATTTGCTCATGTGATTGCAGGGTTGCAAGTTTGAAATCGGAAGAGCAGACCGGCAGTGTGGAGACCCAGGTAAGAGTTGATGTTGCAGCTTGGGTTCAAAGACACTCCAGAGTAGGGATCCCCAACCCCCAGGCCATGGACTGGTACTAGGCCATGACCTGTTAGGAACTGGCCCGCACAGCAGGAGGGGAGCAGTGAGTGAGTGAGTGAAGCCTCATCTGTATTTACAGCTGTTCCCCGCTGTTCATATCACTGCCTGAGCTCCGCTTCCTGTCAGATCAGCGGTAGCATTAGATTAGCTGTATAATTATTTCACTGTATATTTAAGGTGACCAGATTTTAACATTGGTAAAGCGGGACACTATTGACCGGGGGGGAGGCGGTTCTTGATTCAAAATTTGGTCTATCTCCCGCCGTTCCCTAGCTTGTTGTGCATTCTTTCCAAAAATCAAGACTTTTTTAAAACGCCGTGGGACGTGGGACAAATTGTTAAAAATCAGGACTGTCCTGCCAAAAGCGGGACGTCTGGTCACCCTATGTATATTACAATGTAATAATAATAGAAATAATGTGTACAATAAGTGTAGCATGCTTGAATCATTTCAAAATCATCTTCACCTGCCCTGGTTTGTGGAAAAATTGTCTTCCGTGAAACTGGTCCCTGGTGCCAAACACATAGAGATTGCTGCTCTAGAAGCAAAATTTGCTCTTCCATGGACCTCGCTTGGTCTTTGTTCAACCTTCAACTGATTGGGTAATGCCCACTCACTTTATGGAGGGTAATCTGCTTTACTCAGTGTCTTCTGACTTAATGTTCTAATGTTAAGCTCATCTAAAAATTACCTTCACAGCAACAGTTAGATTGGTACTTGATCTGATGTCTGGGTTCATGGCCTACCTGAACTAACACATAAAATTACCATCACAATTACCCTGTATAGGATGATTTGTTATGGAATAAAAATTGTCTTCTCTATTCGATAACTAACCATTATCTCCTGCAGAATCAGCAATCTTAAGAATTATTCAGGGAAAGCTGGGATGGCTCAGCGGGTTAAGCGCTCGCTTTGAAGCCCTGGGGATCGAGGATCGAATCCCGGCCCCAGCCCCTGCGGACCCATATGCTGAACTGGGGTGTTCCCCCAGTTCAGTTCTTGCCGGGGCCTATGTGGGAGGCTCCCGGCCCAGTTCCTGCCCTGCGCAGCCCTGTGCCCACCTGTGGAGTGAAACTATATGGAAAACTAATGTCAACTATGGAGACTGCTCTGGGCCCTCCCCCTTCTGTCTGTCTCTGTCTCTGTTTCTCTCTGTGAAAAATCAATGAAATAAATCTTAAAAAAAAAAAAAAAGAATTATTCAGCAAAGTGTTGCAAAGTTACTAATTCCAATAGGCAAAATCATCTTTTTCTCTATGAAATCTTAAGCTTTAAAATATATATTAGTACGGTGAATAGTTTAAAATGTTGATAATAGTTTTCTATAAACAAACTGCTTCTCTTTGTGAGTATAGTTAGATGATACATTATTCAAGAGCAAACCAAGGCAAATAGTTGTATTTCCTGAAAGAATGTTTTGGTTGTGTAGAAAATTCTTTAGATGTTCCTCTATTGTTCATCTAGTGAACATTAATCGACCTCCTTACCTATTACATGCTAGACTTTGTTAGACATTCCCTTTCAGCATTAATCTCTGTTCTCTTGGCACAAAACTAAACTAGAGCATCTTTTCCCTGTAGGAGTTCATTCTTAAAGCAATTTGCTGTTTTTTTATTTTTATTTTTATTTTTTTATAATGTTCTGTCTCCATTTTCTGTGTTTAAGTACTTTCACTAGAATAATATGCATTGGCTGTTCTCATGGAAGAAATTACTCTTTTTTCCCCCTCACTCCAAGAACAGTATAGTATTGAACTGATCCAGCACAGTCCTTGCCAGTTCTTTGTTTCTTCATTTTGTTCACAGATCTCTTGATTACAAGTAGTACATTGTTTGTGTTTCTGCTTTTGGCAGCAAAAAAAGGTTTAAAATACTTCAATAAGGGCATTTTCTGTGTTCTGATATAAAAGAACAACCAAAGTGCTACTCACTTGGTATCTGTACAACTTTCCAACTATATAGCTCAATTTTGTCTTTTGACTCTTCTTCAATTCTGAAACTAGGGAATCAGCCTTCCTCTTATAAATTTTGCATTTGACTGTGGTTACACAGTCAAATTTGACTGTGGTTCTAAATGCATTTTGATATCTTTGAGGACAAAATTTATGTCAGAGAGTAGTTGTAACACTAGTAAGTACTGTTTATAGATGTCTTAATATGTGGTTACACTGGCTAAACACTTTGCAAAAATTACCCAATTTAGCCCTTTGACAATCAGGTAAGTTAGATACCAGATTAAGGAAACTAAGGCAAAGAGATTTATGTAATATATCTATGTAATAAGTGGCAGACAAGGCATGAACACTGATGTTTGTGTGACACCCAAGCCCGTGGTCTTGAGCACTGTATTAGATAGCCCCCCATAAAGTAAATCATATATGAGTTAGATGCCCCTTTGTGCCTTCTACTTGTTGCATTCTGGGAATGCTCTGCCCAAGTGGTACCTGGTTATTGACTTCCCTGTCAGCAGAAGTGAACTCGGAATGACCTCACCAACCTTCCTGTTTGACCAGTCACTGACCTGCCAGTGGTATGCATGAATAGAACCCATAAAGTTGCCCCGTTGTTATGGTGACCACACACATGTAGGTTGCCCCTTTGCTATAGTAATCTATAACACAGTGGCACCACATAAATCAAACACCATTGTGTAAAATTCTATAAAAATAATAGCCCAGTGAGCCCTTCTTGGAACTCTCAGAACTCTTGGACCTCTCAGAACTCCCCACCGGGGATGCTCGCAGGACACCCCTGAAGCCAAGGTGCTGCCTCGGATCCCCTGGGCCTTGGAAACACTCTTTGGGTGGTGAGGACTTGCTGTTACTTTATCTCTTACCTTGTTCTACTCTGTCTGTCTTACCTAATATTCCAATAAATAGTGTTTTGATGCCTTAACTTCATCTCAGTGTGCATGGTGAAGGTGTATTTAACCTCCAAATTCTGTGGCCACTTAAGACATAGCCCCTTGTTGCTGCAGCACACAAATTCAAGAAATCAGAGCACCGTTTGCAGGTGATAACATAGTTCTAGCTCAGAGGTTAAGGGTGCAGGTCTCAGACCAGGCTACCGTGGCTTAAGTCTTTGTTTCCGTATTTATTAGCTATTATTTAATCACTCTGGGTCTCAGTTCCTTCCTCTTTAAAATGAGGATAATAATATTGACTTCTTTTAGGTTTGTGATAGGGATTAAATGAGTTAGTACCTATAAAATACTTATATATCACATGGCACATACTAAATGCTTGCTGAATGTTACTTATTCTTATAAAAATGTATGAAGCTTTTCCATTAGCATGTCAAGTTTTGAATTTCTTGTTCACCTAAATCAATAATCTTGCATTTATTTGCTAATGACTTTTAGATTAAGGTTGTTTCTAACTGATGCCAAAGGACAAAAAAAAGTCAATTTGGAAACAATTTAAGCCAATTGTCAATTCAACGAAAATATTACTGACTTATTATCTGATGTCCCGAGGAACAAAAGTAGCATCTCATATTGTAACATAGTTTTAAAAAAGACTCAATTGGTTGCACAATGATGTTGGAGGCAAACTTCAATTTATTAAGAAGAAAAAGAAAGAGCAAGTGATGGGGCAGGTAAGACTTTGTGTGGTCCCATCATGCTCTTCCTAAGGGTAATGCAGAAAGTCTTGGAGAAAAATGTGGAGTGGTCAAAGTGACGAGAGTCAAGGATAGTATTTTCTTAGGAGTGCCCTAGGGTATGTGCACATCTCAAGCAAAACCATTATTTATGCTGTAGATAGATATTTCCTGTTGTAATTAGTGAATCAAAGTTCCTTACTTACTGCCTGCCTGAGGAGGTCTCAGAGGACTTGTTGTGTGTACTGGGCACCTTGTAAGTGGTTTTGACATACATGAGTAGACTAGAAACACAGTGCTAGTTGGAGCTTTCATCGTTTTTAGAATGTTCCACATAACTACTAATGTTTCACATTACTAAGCGTACATACTCTCAAAAGATTGTTACAAGTTTAACAATGAATTTTCTTAATATGCTAGAATATTGGGAACATGCAGAAAAGCATGAAGAATAAAATAAAAATCACATACAATCCCACCATAACATATTGGTGTATTTATTTCCAGGAGAAGGTTGTTGTTTTAAAGTGTTTGCATGACCTGGTAATGTCTGAAGATGTAGAATATAATGAAAATTTGACATTTCATGTCAGCCCCAAGAATGGTGTTCTTTGGTGCTTGATACAACTTATTTTATCCTAGCTTTAAAAAATATTTTAGTTTGAGCTGAAATACAGCTAAAATTTATTAACCTAAAAGAATACCTCTGAGAGTTGTAGGTCAAATCAAGGCTGTATCATCAAAAAATTAAAATGATAATAGTATGATGATGAATTCAGTTATGCAAAAAATTTATGATTGTGATACCTTTTGTCAGGCAGTTTTCAGTTTGGGGTGGGAGTTCTAGAGTTGGTGATTTTTAAGGACTGACAACCTTGTGAAAAGGCAAGGGCATGAAGTGCCAGGATGGAGCTGAGCAGTTAAGTGCTCCTGGGACACTCTCTCCTAGCCCTGGGGAAAATGTCTAACCACCCCTATGGTGTAACCCAACATTTTATATAAAAGATAAGATGTACTTCCCACTAATGGGTGGAAATGTCAAAATTGGCTGCCCACTGGAAATAGTAACTGAAGTCACAGTTATCATCTGAAGCCATACACGCCCTAGTTCCTGACATTCTCAATGCACTCTTTCTCTTGCTAAACAAATAAGCATAATTGTGCTTAAGGTTAGATGTCTGAAAAAGAATTCACATCATGTCTTTTTCCCACAGACTAAAGCTCTCCTGGGACTCCTTAGAGAATTTAACAGCTAAGACATAGAACAAGGCAAGATGGTATCAAACTTTTCACTTCGGGGCAGTCTGTGATGGCATTGATTATGCCAGCTGGCAGGTACAACCCCTGCCTGCCTCTCCAGAGCAAGCCAAAACCTTTACGTACCACAATCATAGCAGACCAGCCTCTCCATTATTTTTCCAGGATGTCCTGGGAATTCAGGGCCAGTGTGTTCTTTGCAGCACACTTCATGTCCTTTATTTGGGATGTCTGAGATTCTCTCATAGGTAAATAAATTACAGTGTCAAGTTAATGGCCTGTACCTGAGGAGAATGAGCTAGAAGGTCAATGCAACAAGTATGGGCTATTGTTGGATACAGTGGGTTATGCTTCCTTACACAGTGCCTTGAGAGTGGAACATAAATTTCTGAATACTGGATGTGATAAAAGACAGCTTATAGCTTTTTTGTTTTTTGAAGGAGAGGAGAAGTAGACCATGAGCATATTTTTCTATAAGTGCCTTTATTTTTCCAGTCATCCTGACACAAGGAAAGAAGGAAGGCAAGAAGGTAGAGATAGTTAGCAAATAGAGCATGGTCTTCTAACCTGGTTGATGGCTCAGTCTGTGTGTCTTTAGCCTACTTTTCTGTTCACTGGATGAACTACAGAGTCCTAGGAACTGTTTGGTACAGAGTTCAAAGCAGAGAATCCTAACTCTGTGAAGCACCAAAGACGACACCTGGTTTAACTCCCAGTTGACAAACAAAGAGGCAGGTTCTGACTTGCTGTTGCCCGCGAAGGAAGGGATGACTGGGCTGAAGAACTGGGTCTACTGACCTCCAGACCATTGGGCTTTCCATTGTGACTTCTCATCTTTCTGGGATTCTGAGCAGAAATGGGTTTACTTTTCAGTTCAGTTATTATATTTTCCAACTCTTTGACTTCTATTCAGTACTTTCTTACATTTTTATATCTTTGTTGAAGTTCTCACTGTATTCGTCCATTTTTTGTAGCGGTAAATTACCTGTTTCATTGAGTTTTTTTCCCCCTGAGGTTTCTCTCTCTCTCTCTCTCTCTCTCTTTATTTTGTTCTGAACATACTCTTTTGTTTCCTCACTTTGCTTGAGTCTCTGTATTGGTTTCTATGCATTAAATAAAACAGTCACCTCTCCCAGTCTTGAGGATTAGACTAGGTGATGAACCTTATTGTTTAACCCTGCCCTAGTTCGTGGTTGTCTCTCAAACCTTTGTGATTGTCCAAGAAGCTCATTATATTTTTAATACCAGTCAGTGCCTCAAAGGAGAAAAATCTTAGTTAGTGCCTAGATTCATGCTCATTGGAAGCTGGACCCTCAGGCAGCAGCTTTTAAAGCATGAAAATATGTACAGTCCTGTGGGATTGCAGGCATAAGCCCTACCAGCCACTATAGCCAGGTGATCTAGAGGGGTCCCCTTGGTGGCAGTTTCAAAACTGAGGGCTCCAGATGATACTGATGAGCTGTAGTGAGGCTGAGGGAGAGTACAACAATGGTGTCCATGTACGTAGGCCTCTGGATGTGTGCCAAGCCTGCAGCTGGCCCCGTAGGCTGAAGCTCTGCATGAGCAAATGGGCCTCTTTCACAGAAGGACTGGGAGTGTGTTTTCATCTGCTGTGTGTTCAGTGCCCTGGGGTGGGGTGGGGTGTATCTTTTCAAGAACTGTCTCACTGGTTGTTATAATCCCATGGGAGCCAAGAAGACAACCTCCCCTGGCCTCTAGAACCAGGTGGCTAAGGAGTGTCCCCTTAGCCATCACCACAAAAATATGAGTTACCAGCCATACACACCAGGGCACCATGTGAAGAGATACTGGGGATCTGGAGTGTGAGAGAGGGAGAATGTGAAGATGAGTTTGCTGATTGGAATGAACAGAGGCAGAGCCTATAGATGGTGTCTGCTGGGAAAAGGGGTGCAGGGGGTGGGGGGAAGAGAAGGGCAGGAAAAAAGAGAAAATAAAAAAGAAAGATGTCCACCAGCCAGCAGGCTTCTAGATGTGTGCTAAAATAAATGAAGATATCTAACCCTCAGGCTGATGCTTTAAAATTCGCAAATGAGCCTTGTTCACACGAAGTCTGGGCACCATGGATGTGTACCCTGTTGGTATTGAAAACTAGATGTTTTGGGGCTCATCTTTAAGGTGCAGGTCTTGAAAGTTGGGCTGCCTAATGTGGGGTTTAGCCCCAAGCTCCTAAGAGAGTCACAGCATGGAGTGGGGTTCATGGTGAGATTGTGCCTCAGCCTCTCCTATCTGCTTCCATGTATGCTTTCTCTTGTTTATCAGATCCGCAGGGGCTGCTTAGACAGTTTTTAGGTTTTTTTATGGGAAGTTGTTCCATATGTAACAGCAGTTTTGGGGTGTCTGTGGGGGGAGATGAGGCCAGGATTTTCTTATGTTACCATCTTGAACTGGAACCTGCAAAGTTATAGGAATGGATTTATAACAAGCATAAGTTATTATGTATTTATCTATGCATTCAGTGCATGGAACTTGAAACTTAAATCTATTGTTAACAATTTTCCTAATGAGGTAATCAACGGAACTCGATAAATTTGAAAGTTCAAACAAAGGTTATGTAAGTGTTTATAGATATCTTCTTGGGAGAATTATTTCATAATGAGTTAAAAGAAATCTAGGATGTTTTGGTGTCTGTCTCTAACCTTTTGTGTTTGATTTTATAGAGATAATTCTATTTTATTACTTTTGGAACCATTTTCAGAGGGAGAAGCTTGACGGTAGAGAGAATAAATTTGCTTTCTGTTTCTCTTGCTTTTAATTGTTATTGCCATAGCACGCAAACTGTATTCATGGGCATTCACATGTACATCTTTGTGGAGGACAGATTCTTGTAGTTCCTTGAAAATTCATTCTATAGAGTAAATAGAAGCAATACTAGTTTTCTGAAAGGTTTCTTAAATCAACCCTTTTGTGTCCTGTAGAGCAATCCTTTGCTCTTAGAGAAGTCCATAAACCACTGGTGTCTTGAATTTGTCACATTAAAACACACACACACACACACACACACACACACACACACACACACACTTTCTTTCTCTCTCTCTTTCTCACCTATGTGGAGAATAATGTCCACTAAATAACCTTTATAGTAAAGGCACTTCCCAAGCTCTGCTACTCTGGCAAATCACATCTGGATACAGACGAACCTCGTGACAAGCTGTCTCTCCCATGATTTATGCAATGAACTGATTCATTGGTGGTGGTGTTGGGGTGGTGGTGGCAGCAATAGTCAGATAGAAGGGTATATGTTTCAAATGTCAACAAGAAAAGGAGAGAAGAAAAAGAAAAAAAGGAAAGAAAAGAAAGAAAACCCAGCTCCTAATCTCCTGAGTAGTTTGCTTTCTGGGAAAAGTCAACAGCTGCATACGTTTTATGGCCCTGTCTACACGTTCAGAGTCCTGACGTTCCTGATATTCACCTGAATTTGCACGCCCGTTGTTCCATTGAGCTATGTGACTTTTGTCATTCACAGCAAACAGGGAAAAGATTCCCACCCACCTGGTGAAAGAGTTTTGCTTTTTAGATTCATAATATTCAGACAACAACTTTTGAAAGGGATGCCTATTTGACTTGTTGACTGGGAAATTGAAAGGCAGAGCTGTCTACAAAACTCTCAAATGCAGAATTATGGAAGGTGCTGAGTGTGAGCTCAGCCGTCTCCTGGTAGGTACTTTTCATTCATTTTGCTACAGCATGTGGTATATTTGTTTTTTCCTTGTTAAGGAGTTGGTGCCAAATGTGCAGAGCATTATCAGGGGCCAGTGACAGTCCACATATGTGGAATTTAAGGACTTTTGCAGATTTTATAGATTTGGTAGAGTTCCATAGCAAACTATAAAATGATTATTGCAGCCCAGAAGGTTGTAAAAGTTAAAACTCAGATATCTAAATTATGGTGCCTAGCATAGCGTGCATGCAGCAATTAAGTCATGATGTGCATCATGATCACTTAATATTCTATGGGTTCAGTTAGGTAAATATTTTTATCTGCTCTTTGCCATCAGTCCTTGAAATAGATTATTTTTGTTTTATGAAAGAGGATGGTATCTCTACTTTTAAGATAAAGAAGTTGGCATATTCTTCTAGCTCCACCTCATCTGTTGTATGACTTATTCTTTTTTTAGTCCTTAGTTAATTTTGTTTTTGAACTTGGGATCTGTATATGAGAACTGTCCAGAAAGTATTCAGCCATGTAACCATTCTTATTATATTGACAGTGGCTGGATTTTTTTCTGGACAGTCTTTGTGAATGGATAGCAATGGGTTGGAAATATAAATTTCTGCCATTTGTCTATCTGTTTTTATTCTATACATTTTGAGGTTCTTTTAGTTGGTATATTACAGTTTATAAATGTCATATCTTTATTATTAGCTTACCAATATAACATAATACAATATCTAATCTGCTTCCCTTTAGTGCAAGTTTGATTTTATGTAAGTTAAAATGTACCCAGACCTTACTTTAATTGCCTTCTATTTCATCTTTCTGTATGTTTCTAGTAAGTAACATCTCGTGATGTGTTGATGGATTTTGTTTTAATTCAACTTAAGAGGCTACAAACATGAATAGAAGCATTTAGGCCTTTAACACTCAAAGCCAATGTATTTTAAGCTGTTTAAACTCAGGATCTTCTTTTCTTTCTTCCAATGTGGCTTTATGAATAGAGATGTGGGGACAGTGCTAAGAGATTTAGAAATGGAGCTATGATATCTCTGAACTCCAGACAGAGCCTTAAATGTGATTAGAAAGAGGCCCGGTCCTTCCTTATTTTGTCTGCAAGATTGCCACACACTTCAAGTTTTAAAATATTTACACTCTTATGCTTTCATACTTACTTTACATATTCACAGTCACATACTCTCACATAATTCAACACTTTCTGGTTCCATAACATTTAAACTCAGTATTTCAGGGTGACTGATGTTTCTTGTGTGGCCAGCTGAGAGTGATTTTGGAACTTAGGTCTTGGTGAACATGTGTCTGGGTTTGTCATCTTGTCAATAGAGGGGTTAATGCACTAATGTGCCAAGAGCAAGATGAGCACTTATTTTCTCCTTCACTTATATCACCAGCAAGCAGTACTTTATCCTTGTTCTCTACTCCATGGACTAAAATGCTTTATTTCTGTGTAATAAACCAAACTCTGTACATTTTAGTTTACACATTAAAAAAAAATTTCTAAGTTTTAAGGGGTACCTATTCATTTCTACTGCTGAGAATAATTGCAGCAATACTATTAAGTATCATTTATTGAGTTTCTTTAATGTGCCAACCATAACCATGTACTTAGGATACATTATTACTAGTTCTTACACTCTAGGTCAGACATTATTTCTAGTTAATGATGAGGAACTGAAGGTCATGATCATTAGAACACAGATTTGGCCAAGTGTTTGGCTCTGAAGTCCTTAGTCTTTGTTCCTCAAAGAGGGTTCATTTGGTCACCCTCTGCCATGCACCCACTTGGGCCATGGCATGGGTTAGGGAATCTGCCATATTGGGGAAGGCAGACACTTACAAAGCTGGGGAAGAGAAAAGGCAGTGGTCTCCCACCCTCCCATTTTTTCCATGGAGCCAATACTAGGACTGAGGTGCTTTGCTGACAAGTAGCACGGATTTCGTGTCCTAGCGGGGCACTCTGCCTTTCCAATAGGGCAAACCTGAGAACAAACTTGTCAGTGGGGAGGAATCAGACTCCTTGAGCACCAGGCGGTCTGGGTGTGGGTGTCAGCTGTTTATGAGTGCTGCCTGGGAACATTAACTGCACCTGGAGATCTTGGGGCCTGTGGGATGTTACTGTGGGGAAAGTGGGTCTTGGCCACTAGGCCTGAGGGAAGTTGCACGTGGATAGCTCCTTCCTCCAGAAGGAGGCAGGAGGAGAGTCATCTCAGCAAGCTCTTGTCCAGACAAGTCAGAGTGAGCATCTAGGGCCACTTTGGGACAATTTTCTTAGTGCTTCACACTCTTTCTTACGATACTGCTCTGCTTTCATGTGGTTTAGTAAGCTTTATTTTTAAATATCTCAGCAGGAGAATGTGGAAGAAGTGACCAACCAGGATAAAGTACAGCCTTGCCAGATTGGAGTTAATAGGTCTCCAGGGAAGGGCTGTTTAGACTAGAACCAGACAAAGTGCTAAATAATATACTATCCAGCATAATTGACTGCCCTCAAGGGAGAGAACCCAACGACACAATACGGGTTTTCCATCTTCAATTTCAATAGCCTGATGGCAGGATCGAACCGCAGGACACGTGCACTGCCTCTGGTCCCTGCATTTGGGGTGCCTTTTCCCATGGTCCCTCTTGCTGCTGCCATGCCCGCTCAGGGAGCTTAAAGGGCATGGACATGAAAGTCTTGCTAATGGTTTTTTGCAGTGAGGGGAAGGGAGTGGCACACCAATGAAATGGAATTGAAATTGGACCACAGAGAGAGTAGCGATTAACACCATGGACTGAGCTTTGGTTATTTGTTTTAATTGGGATCTTTACATATACTCTATGGTATGTCATTCTTAGTATTACTATGGCTGTTTGTGGGTTGGGGAAAAAGAATAGTAAAATGAGTTTTTCAGTTCAAACATTCTAGGCTTTTTCAACATTTGTCACATAATGAATGCCTTCATGACCCTCTCCTCTTTTATGGAAGGAGTTCCGTTTCAGATACGTTGGAACATTCAAAATTAGTCAGGCTGGAAACAGCGGCTCTGGTGACTTCCTAGGAGGGGAAAACTTATACTTAGCTGATGGAAATTTCTGTGGGTCAGGAAGCTATGTTCTGAGGTGGAACTTGGTGTGGGAATATATTACCTTGCAAGTACTGGATACAAAACTAAACTGATCTTTGGTCTAAAAATGAACAGCTAGTTCATTTTTTTCAGTATTTTTGATGCCGAAATGAGTAGATTGGGACAGAGAGAGAGGAAAGGATGATAAGTTATTCTACCACATTTTCCAGTAAGTGGTCTTAGCCAGCCTCACTCTGACAAGAATTGGATAAGAGATGTTCAGAAGCACAGAGATGTCACCAGGGCTCCAATGTTCTGGGAGGAAAGGTTGCTGAATGATCTTCATTCACACTGGAAGATCCTGTGACCCTTACTCAACGATATGAGTGTTTTGGCTCTTAATTGTTCAATGATATGAAGGTTCTTTGCCCTTTGTTAGGGCTGTAGGAAATAAAATCAGGTTCACTTTTTATGTCAAAGGAAAGATTTTCCAGCTTATTCCATTCTTACTGTCTGTGTGGTTCATACTGATGTGTAGTCTGATATATACTTAAACACAGACTCCCTTCTATGAAATGCTTTTATAAATGGCTGATGACTGTATGACAACCCCAAATGTACCAGGGTAGACTGCTGAGTAAATATAAAAATTTTGGCCTCATTTTTTGTTAGTAAAACCAAATGCTTGTGAAGAAATGCAATTACAGTTTAACCCATTTTTGCTCTATCTAATAATGTTTTACATGGACTATTTTTAGAAAAGTTTTGTATTTTATGTTTACAGGAACATTGTGAGCTTAGGGTACAATGAGTTCACATATACTCCTCACTATATCCCACACCATTAACATCGTACTTTATTATAGTACATTATTATGGTGCATTTATTATAGTTTATGAACCAATATTGGTACATTATTATTAACTAAAGCCCATATTTTATTTAAATTTACTTCATTGTCATTAGAGTCATTTTCTGTTCCAGTTTCTGATCCAGATATACTCCCCTTGGCTGTAGTAGTTTCTCAGGATTTCTTCGCTGTGGCTGACCTCAAAAGTTTTGAGTAGTACTGAGTAGGCATACTATATGATGCTCCGCTGCTGGAATTTTTTTTTCTGTTGTTTTTCTCATGATAAGACTGGAGTTATGGATATTGGGGAGGAGAACCTCAGAGGTAAAATGCCATTGTCATTGCTTTGCTATAGTACATACTATCAACATGATATCACTTTTGATGTTGACCTTGATCATTTGGCTAATGTAGTATTTGTTAGGTAAATTTAGTCTTTTTTCTTACTTTCCATAATATACTCTGTGGAAGGAAGTTTGTTTGCATAGCCCACACTTGAGGAGCAAGGAGTTATGCTCCATCTCCTTGAGGTTAGAATACCTACATAAATTACTTGTAATTCTTCTGCACAAGGAGTTGGTGTCATTTTACATTGAATTATTTATTTATTCATTTAAGCATGGGCTCATGGATATTTATTTTATACTTTGGGTTAT
The DNA here is from genome assembly GCA_004027555.1 of Craseonycteris thonglongyai. Taxonomy (NCBI): domain Eukaryota; kingdom Metazoa; phylum Chordata; class Mammalia; order Chiroptera; family Craseonycteridae; genus Craseonycteris; species Craseonycteris thonglongyai. The sequence goes on along the minus strand of PVKE010004579.1, from coordinate 27,746 downwards.
AATCCAATATTATTTACTGTATTGTTCAAATTACACCAACTTTGATCATTTGGAGTTCTTGTGTTCCTTTGCCTACTCCTCATTTATTTTATTTTATTTTTTGAGCATTTCCTCGGTCTCTGGTACTATAAGGTGATATTAGATCGTATGGATCTGGCTCTAGTCCTAAAATCAACCACTTCTCAAGGAGCCCTGATTCCTTTTATTAGAGATCTTGGAGACCAAGATCTGAGTACTGGTATACATATTGCTAATGGGGTGTCATTGCTTCTAGGTACTTTCAGTTGACAAAGCAAGTGAATATATGTGTATATACAATGCCATGTATAAACACATATCTATAAATATTTCTATACATAATCATATGTATTTGTATTAAGAGAAACATGAGTTCATACTGATGTATTCAACACTAATCCATCTCTTCATGGATTATTCTAGCTGCTTCCCTATGATTATCTGTAAATTCCCACTCCAATAGTGAGAAATCTTTTTCCCACTACCATGATTAATTTACTTAATTGTGCAATTTCAGTATACTTGCATAGTATAATTAGAATTGTTAACCTGTACCCCAGTGGGAAACAACTTTATTGACTAGAGTACAGTACTTATGTGCAATTTCTTTTGAGTTTATTCTTTTTATTCTTATAGATTTCACTCATTTCCCAAAATACTTAGGTCAGCACCATTACCCCTCCCGACCAATCTTTTGCAGTAAGGTTGTTTCATATGTTTGTAAGACCCTTAGATTATTGGATCACAGTCTGCACCCCACTAAGGGATCCCTGACCTCTTAAATCATTCCGAAATGTTTACATACATTTAGGTTTGCTCTTTTATTTTTCCTGTAAAGTTCTATGAGTTTTGACAAATGCAAAATCCTATATATTCATCACTGTTGTATCACACAGAATAGTCTCACTGACTTAATAAATTCTCTGTGATTCACCTATTCAACCCTTCAAATTGCCTGGTAACTATTGATCTTTTTACTGTTGCTATAATTTTACTTTTTCCATATCTGAAAAATGACATATCTAAAATTTACAATGTCATATAAAGAGAATCATATCATGTGTAGCCTTTTCAGACTAGCTCTTTTTTCACTGAGAAATATACATTTAATGTTCATCCATGTCTTTGAGTGTATTGTTAGCTCATTTTTTTTTTAATCATGGAATATTTTCTTGTCTAGATCTACCTTGTATAGATTTTTATTTACTAACATATTAAAGGACATCTTTATTGCTTCCAGGTTTTGGAAATTATGAATAAAGCTGTATAAACATGCTGATTCTTGAGAGGACTTAAGTTTTCAAACCAGTTGGGTAAAGCTAGGACTGTAATTGCTGGATCACATGGTAAGACTATAGTTAGCTTTGTAAGGAACTGCCCAAGTTTTCTTTCAAAGTGGTTTTACTGTTTTGCATACCACCAGCAATGATTGAGACTACTTGTTGCTGCACATTCTGGGCAGTAATTGGTATTTGTTAGTTCGTTAGAAACCTTTACCCATTTTATTTTATTTTATTTTATTTATTTATTTTTTAAAGATTTATTTTATTGATTTTTGACAGAGAGAAACAGAGATGGAGAGAGACAGAGAGAAGGGGGAGGGTCCAGAGCAGTCTCCATAGTTGACATTAGTTTTCCATATAGTTTCACTCCACAGGCGGGCACAGGGCTGCGCAGGGCAGTAACTGGGCCGGGAGCCTCCCACATAGGTCCCGGCAAGAACTGAACTGGGGGTACACCCCAGCTCAGCATGTGGGTCCACATGGGCCAGGGCCAGGATTCGACCCTCCGTCCCCGAGGCTTCAAAGCGAGCGCTTAACCCGCTGAGCCATCCCGGCTTTCCCAGCCCATTTTAATAAGTAGGTAGTAGTTTCGTATTGTAATTTTAATTTTCAATTCCTTATTGCAAGTGATGTTGACCATCTTTTCATATTCATATTTGCCATTTGTATACTTTCTTTGGGGAGTTGTCTATTCAGATTTTTAAAAACATTTTTTAAAAAGATTCATTTTATTGTTTTAGAGAAGGAGAGAGAAAGAGAGAGAGAGAGAGAGAGAGAGAGAGAGAGAGAGAGAGAGAGAGAAGAGGGGAGGGCCCCAGAGCAGTCTCCATAGTTGTACATCATTAATTGTGATGATTTCATACCACACAGGTGGATGTGGGGCCTCACAGGGCAAGAACTAAGCTAGGTCCTCCCACATGGGAGGCAAGAACTTCTGCCACTGTTGCATCCCAGCGGTTACCAGTTGTACCACAGTTCAGCATATGGGTTTGCATGGGCCAGGGCTGGGTTTCAATCCTCCAACCTCAAGGTTGCAAGGCAAGTGCTCAACCTTTTGAGCTATCCTGGTATTCTCCTCCCACCCCTCCTTTTTTTTCTTTCAGCATTTTAAAATTGGCTTGTTTATTTTCTTCTTGTAGAGTTTTAAGGGTTCTTTGACTATCTTAGATATACTCGTAAGTCCTTTTTCAGATGTGTTTTGTAAATATTCTATCCCGGTTTGTGGCTTGTCTATAATATTTTTATCAATGTATTTTCACACTCTAATGGGACCCTCAAAGTGGCAAAGAAATTGGTTAATTGCAAGAATTCAGTAATGTCTCTATATGGGTATTCTCAACCTCTTCTCTCTAGGACTCCACTTTTCATTAGATTTCTAAAGACATTGTTCTTTCCACAACCTCATATATCCAGGATAAGAAAGATATTATGAGAGGATATCAGTACCCAAATAAGTAAAGAGAAACTGCATTTAAATAAGTTTGATTTTCACAATGACGCTGTGATATAGATAAGGCAGGCATTAGCATTCACATTTTATTATCAACTTTGATGGGAAAGTTTCCAGAAGAGAAAACTGGGACTCAGCCAAGTTATTTATTGATATAAATAACTGATTGAATAATCGCGTGAGGTATGTAGAGTCACACGATCAGCCAGAGACGGAGCCTTGACCAGACTCCCAGCTTCTATCACCTGGCCCCAAATACTTGTACCTACATCACACTAAAATCCTATCTTGCTAGCCAGAAGGGCATTAGTGTTTTTGTTTGAAGTGCAAACTCGGTGATAATCCATGTATTTAACAGTTTATTTTTCTGATGCACTAGAGCTGTGGGTGTATCAAATAAATAGTTTATTCAAAATAGGATGAGTTAAGATGCAGCAAGAGCCTTTAAGTCTAACTTTGCTTTCTTGATGTTTCATAGCTACAGTGTTTCCTTTATATTCTATCATCTGAGTCTTCTAGAAAACCCTATTGTACTCAGCTTTTCTGTGGAGATAGTCCTTGCTACTTGATAATATTTTCTTTAAGAGTTTTGAGGAAAATATCTGTTATTTAACCAATATGAAAATTGAGGGAAGCCGGGATGGCTCAGTGGGTTAAGCACTCACTTTGGAGCCCCAGGGACCGAGGATCAAATCCCGGCCCCGGCCCATGTGGACCCATGTGCTGAACTGCGCAGTTCCCCCTGTTCGGTTCTCACTGGGGTGAGATCCCGGCCCAGTTCCTGCCCTGTGCAGCCCTGGCCCACCTGTGGAATGAACCTATGTGGAAAAACGAATGATGTGCAACTATGGAGACTGTTCTGGGCCCTCCCCCTTCTCTCTGTCTGTCTCTGTATCGCTCTCTTTCTGTCTGTCAAAAACAATAAAAATAAATCTAAAAAAAAAGAAAATTGATAGGTCATTTACTGCAGGATTTCTCAACCTTGGCACTGTTAAATTAGGGGCCAAGTATTTTTTTGTTGTGAAGATCTCTTGTGCATTGTAGGTACTTAGCAGCCTTCCAAGAACTCTACATACTAGATGCCAGTAGCATCTCTCCCAGTTGCCACGGTGAAAAATGTCTCTAGATATTCCCAAATGTCCCCTGGGGTGAAAAATCCTTCTGTCAAGAACCACTGCTTTAGTGTTTAAATTTTTAGGTTAATGTCAAGAAGATATAAACTTTATAAGTAACTAGAATTCATTTTTCTATGCTTTTATTACCTTATTTATATAGTAATTTGATATAACAAAAGATACTTAAAATTTTATTTCAAAGATGATAATAAAATAAAAGGAATAGGACCAAACTATGGGAGGGCTAGAAAAGATGAAATAAAGGTTAACTACAGGTTAAATATGTTTTTGGCAAAATGAAAAAACTCTCTGACCCAAGGAAAAGGTCCTCATGAGAACATAATTTTTCTATTGTCTCTTCATGATATAATAATAAAATTTTATGGTCTGTAGAGCCCATATAATAGATTATGTAGGTAAGTGCTAGAAGAGAAAGAGGGTGAAGCATAGTTGATGGATTCATGTTCAATTTTAACATGGCCTATTAGCCTGAGTAGTATTAATATATACAGCTTAATTATAAAAAAAACCTGTAGGTACTTATAGCATAGAAATAATCTAGGAATTACACATAATAATACATGAAAATTGACTATAAAAATGATCCATTCTGAACTAGGGACATGGCTGATTCCAGGGACAGGGCAAGAAAAATTCATGATGAGCCTGGAACATTTTATAGTTTCAGTAAGGGATGAAATGTTGGGGCTGGAGGGAGGAATAGGACATGTCAAAAGAACTCAGGAGCTGACATGTAAGAGCTCCCATTGGCCAAAGTTGAAACAATTCAAGCAATAAAATAAATAAATGCTACTGCATTACAACTCTCCCTCAATAAAATAAATACCCTTGAGTTATTGATATAAATAACTTATTGAATAATTAAGTAATGGGGAAGTGACAATTTTCCTTACAGAAGAATTCCAGATAGTAAACATAGAAGGAATGAGAGCAATGGGAAAATACCACTAAAATATTATAGTAATAACTGCTATAGCTAAGATTCATGGGTGAATGCCAAAATTAGTGGCTGAAATATTAAGGATCAGCAGATATTTGCTTAACTATCTCTTGCAAATATTTATTAGTTACTGTGGTGAATTGAACACATTTCTAAAAATTGTTTGGTACGCCTCTAGGAGGTGGAGCTTAATGTCCCTGCCTGTGATTTGCTTAGTTTAGTGATTTGCTTGTAATGACTTGTGTATGGGAAATAGAACTAGTAACTTTACAGTGAAAAACTCTGGTATAACCAAGTGATAAGTTGGTATCACTAGCAATAAATCATGTAAACATCATGTACCCTTGATATAATGTAATGAGAGGGGTAATTCACCTGTGTGGTATATTCCCCCAACTCTATTATGAGAAAACATCAGCGAACACAAATTGAGGAACGTTCTACAAAATATCTGACTACTACTCTCTCAAAGTGTCATGAATATGAGTAACAAGGAAAGACAGATAAATTGTCACAAATTGGAAGAGATTAAGGAGACATGACAGCTGAATGTAATATGCTATTCTGGATTCGATCCTTGAACAGAAAAGGCATTATTGAAAAAACAAAATAACTAAGGAAACCCAAGTATACTCTGTAGTTTAGCTTACAGACTTGTACCAATGTTAGTTTCTGAGTTTTGATAAATGTACCATGGTTATCTAAGATGCTAACTTTAATGAAAGCTGATGAAGGGTATAGGGGAGCTCTTCATATTATCTTTGCATTATTATTTCAAAATAAAATAGAAATAAAAAAACCCTTTTTCAAATATTTGTTGTATGCTTATTATGTGTTCAGAATGATTATGAATAGAAATCATTGTGGTGAACATTAGCTAGCAAAACTGAGCATGTATTATTAACACATTTCTTATAACGTAGTAAGTTCACCCTTTAGCTCAGGGGTGACCAACCTTTTGGCTTCCCTGGACCATATTGGAAGAAGAATTGTCTTGGGCCACACATGAAACACACTAATGCTAACGATAGCTAATAAGCTAAAAAGAACATCTCATAATGTTTTAAGAAAGTTTATGAATTTGTGTTGGGCTGCATTCAAAGCTGTCCTGGGCCACATGTGGCCCACAGGCTGTGAGTTGGACAAGTTTGCTTTAGACACACACACACACACACACAACTCTTGTACATGTTCACAGGAGACACAGATAAGAATTTTCATACCTACATTATTTATAATAGCAAACCCTGGGGTGGGGGGAACCTATGTGTCCATTGAAATATAGTGGATAAATTGCTGTATTTTCAAACAATGTATAATAGAGTGTAAAAGTATAAACTAATGAGCTATAGCTGTAAATATAAAAATAAGGATGAATCTCTAATAAATATAGATTGAAAAAAAGCAGAAGACTGTAAGATACATACAAATTGATTCAATTAATATTAATGTTCAAAGCAACTTAAATCAAGTAATGTATAGTATGGAAAAAAAAAATTTTTTTTGCTGCATGGGGAGAGGGGTACACATTTTTTTTTCCCCTAATGAAATGAGTACCAAGGGGTATATTTTAAGGTTATTCCTTAACATATACATGTATGTTAAATATACAAAATATTGCATAATAATAAAAGCATTTACTTCAATTTATCCCACTACCCTATTACCTCATTATCTTTTTGACTTATCTTTTTTACCTCCTCTCTCTCTCTCTTTTTTTTTATTTAAAGATTTATTTTATTGTTTTTGACAGAGAGAGACAGAGACAGAGAGAAGGGGGAGGGCCCAGAGCAGTCTCCACAGCTGCATGCCATCAGTTTCAATATGGTTTCCTTCCACACAGGTGGGCAGGGACCACGCAGGGCAGGGGCTGGGCTGGGGGCCTCCCACATGGGAGGCACGCCCCCTCAAGCCAGTGTTTGAACCAGGGGACAAGAACTGAACTGGGGGCCTCCTGCATGGGAAGCACACCCCAGTTCAGCACATGGGTCCGCATGGGCCAGGGCTGGGACCCAATACTCGGTCCCTGGGGGTCCAAAGCGAGCCCTCAACCTGCTGAGCCATCCTGGCTTCCCCTCCTTCTCTCTTATTAATCTCCCTTTCACTCACTCTGCTGTAGCCGCACTGGTATCCTTGGCAGTTCATGAACCCAAAGGTCTCATTCTGCTTTATGGCTTTGCTTTAGCTGTTCCCTATAGATTCAAGGCTTCACTTATCCTGAACACCCTATATAGTACTGCATACTACCCTGCCCTTTGTTATTAGTATCTTCTCCCCCAATAGAACATAAGCTTCACAAGGCAAGTATTTTTTTTTTTAAAGATTTATTTTTATTGTTTTTGACAGAGAGAGAGACAGAGATACAGAGACAGAGATAGAGAGAAGGGGGAGGGCTCAGAACAGTCTCCATAGTTGCACATCATTGGTTTTTCCACATAGTTTCATTTCACAGGTGGGTGGGGCTACACAGGGCAGGAACTGGGCCGGGGTCTTACCCCGGTGAGAACTGAACTGGGGGCACTCCCCAGCTCAGCATATGAGTCTGCACGGGCTGGGGCTGGGATTCGATCCTCGGTCCCCAGGGCTGCAAAGCGAGTGCTTAACCCACTGAGCCATCCCGGCTTCCCCAAGGCAAGTATTTTTGTTTCTCACTCATTAGTGTATCTTCAATACCAGAACAGTTCTTGACACATCATATAAAGATGATTAATACATATTGGTTGAATAGATGAATGAGCAAGAGTGATATAGGGAAGTATGATCTTTTGAGTCATACAGATCTGGGTTTACATCCTGTTTCTGTTACTTAATAGCTATATGATTTTGGGAGATTATATTTTCTTTGAGCCTAAATTTTCTCATCTGTAAAATGGAGATGCTATGGAATAATTAAATGAGACTCTGTGGAAAGCACTTGGTATAATACCTTACAAAGAGTAGGCACTAAACAACTGTAAATTCTTGTACATATGATCGAAGTATTAATATGTAGGTTTACAAAATAGAACCAGACATTAACTCTGGGTTTGTTGAGCTTAGAAATTGGAAGGAGAAGAAAAAAGCTACATAAATAACAATAACACAAGGTAGAAAATGTTCTGTAAAAAAGTGCTGTGGTGTTAGGAAGGGAGAGATTGACATGAAGGGATAATATTAAGCAGAATTTAAAAATGAATTATATTTGTAAGATAAAACTAAACTGAAAGCTAGCAGAAGGAAAGAAATTATGAAGACCCCAGGAGAGATTAATAAAATAGAGAACAGAAAAACAATAGAGAAAAATAAATGAAACCACAAGTTAGTTTTTCAAAAAGATTAACAAAATTGACAAAACGTTAGCTATTTAAGAAAAACATAGAGAAGATTCATTATTAAGAAAATGGAGACATTGCTATCTATTCTGCAGAGTGAAAAGGAGAGTACTATAAATGATTATATGCTAACAAATTGATAATATAGATGGAATTGATATATTTTTATATACTTAAAACCTACAAAGACTGAATCACAAAAAAATAAAAAGCTTGAATAGACCTATAACTTGAATAAACCTATAATTTATTAGGGACATTAAGTCAATAATTCAAAGCCTCCTAACAAAAGCCCTGGATTTCATGTCTTCATTGGTGAATTCTATAAAACATTTAAAGAGGAATTAACACTAATCTTTTTTAAAATCCTCCAAAAAATTGAAGAGGAGAGAGCACTTTCAAACTCATTCCATGAGACCAGCATTACCCTGATACTAAAATTAAGAATATAACGTCATTAACTGAAAAAATAAATCCATTTTTTAAAAATAAAATAACTCCATTTGCAAGAGCATCAAAAAGAAAAAATACTTAGAAATTAACTTAATCAAGGTGGTAAAAGATATGTACACTGAAAATTACAAAACATTTTTGAAAGAAATTAAAGAAGACAAATAAAATGAAAGAAATCTTGTGTTCATGGGTTGGAAGTCTTAGCATTGTTAGAATGTCAGTACAACCCATAGTGATCAACATAGCTGGATTTTTGAAGACATTATGCTAAGTGAAAGAAGCCAATCACAAAAGCACAAATACTCTATGATTACACTCTTATAAGGTAGTTAGAGTAGTAAAATTTATACAGACAGAAACTAGAATGGTGGTTACTGTGGGCTGGGTGGATTGAAGATTGAGAAGTTATTTAATGGACAGAGTTTCAGTATGAGGTGATGGAAAAGTTCTGGAGGTGGATGGTGGTGATGGTTGCACAACAATGTGAATGCCACTGGACTATACATTTAAAAATGATTAAAACAGTACATTCTATGTTAGGTATATTTTATACTACAGTGTAAAAAATCAGTTGGGGAAAAATAAAGGATTTGATTTATAGTCCAAATAAACGTCTAATTCACTGTTTATAACTCACAGTACGTATGAACCACGCCAGATTGACATACCTAGGATCCAAACTTTGTAAAATTTTCTTATGGTACAATTTTTTCAAGTAATGGATTGCTATTGAACCAAGCTTAAGGAGTATTTTTCTAACTATCTACTGTTTGGGTGTCTGTTGAGCAGAACATTGGAGAAAATATAGACACAAATGGGCTAAGATTATTTCCGTGAGATTTCCACTGGCAAAATACAGCCTGTGAAGTGGGAGTGTGGAATAGTAGCTGCTGGTATTTCACATTTCTGAGCTGAAGCCAGGCCACAGTCAGCATTCAGGCCCACAGGCCTTGTCCTGATGATGTTGGTGAGTGTGGCAATGGGGTGACATGCACCTGGTATCCGTGTCAGTACTTTAGCAGTAGGAGGGCCAGAATGCAGCCCCAGCACTTGTTGGCTGCCACTGGTAAGCAGATGGAATCAAACTGCCACTTGATGTCTCTAAACAATTTCTGTTTTGTCCCATGTTATGGTGCAATAATGTCGCTCAGCTTTGGCCATTTGTGATAGCACGAATTAGCAAAAATAAGTATCTGTTCCTCATTTCCATTTCTTGTGTTCTTAAGTTTTCTCTGTTTTAATTTTCTTAGCAGTTGAGGGGGTAAGCCATGCCCAGTATAGTGAAGGACATCCAATGTTCTTTGTACATGAATAATCTCTCTCCATTCTCTCGTTTCTACTTTCTCTCTAAAATGGAGAGGGAGTGATCTTTTCCGTGGCCACCTTTGGCAGCTGTCATTAACGTTTGCGAATCTCAGCTTCATATACTAGTGTAGTGACACATAGTGAGCTGGTGCTTCAGTAAATACCTTTATGCAGTGATACAGAGCAAGCTGTGAAAAGTCAGCAGGAGGTAGAGCACCTAATACAGGGGTCAGTCAGCAAACCTTCTCTGTAAAGGGCCAGATGGTAAATATTTTTGGCTTTGTGGGCCATGTGGTCTCCATTACAACCACTAGACTCTGTTGCTGTAGTATGAGAGCAGCCACAGACAAGACATAAATGAATGGGGAAGGCTGTTTTTATAACACTTTATTTACATAACAGAAGTGAACCAAATGTGGCCTTCAGGCTATAGTTTTCCAGTCAAATATAACCTTTTCTTTAGCTTATCTCCATTGTTTACTCTTAGAGCTCACAACAATATAGAGAAAGGCTTTGAGACCAGGGATAAAATTCAAAACAATATATATTAAGCATTTTATTCCTAAACTATATAGGAAGGACACATAGAAACAATAGATTACAAATTATCCAGTTTAGTGAAAGACATATAGGAGGATATAAACTATTACAGACAAATAACTAAAAATAACTTTCAAATCTTTAATATGAAAAATATTTATATATGCTTACTTTACAGATTGGAAAAAAAATATATATTTGTAGATTTTAATTAAAAAAAATTTTTTTTTATCTTCTCCATGCACTGCAATCAGTAAGTTTAGGTGATTGAGTTAGATCAATGAACAAAATTAAAAAGATATCTATCTTCAAGGAACTTATAACAGAGGCAGGAACTAAACAAAAACATAAAGTAGGTTGCATAGAATGTTCGAAGATGGTAAAAATTATGGAGAACAGAAATAGAGCAGAGTATTGGGGGATGGTGAGTAATGTCTTCTGTGTGGGTTGTGTGGGGAGTGAGGAGCTTTAGGCCTCATTGAGATGAGAGTTGAGCAAAGGCTTGAAGGAGTTGAGGAATAGACAAGGGGGTATCTGGGGGAAACTTTCTAGATAATGGGAGCAGGTGGAACAAAGACCACAGTGTGGGCACTTGCTTTTGAAACAAAAGGTCCTTATGACTTATTAAATTTAGTTTTACATCCTAGTTCTAGAAATCACTTTCTTCTCTCTGTCTGTATACTCCTCAGAGACCTAGCTTTTCCTTCAGATAATCAGCAATCTACAAGACAGCAGACAATAGTAGCCAGACTAAACTAAAGGTCACAGGGTCCAACCTCTAACAGACTAAAGATAAGATCTTGACCTAAATTATGTTTTAGCTTCTGAGCCCTAAGGTGTAATAACCCTGTGGGTACCTTTCTGGGAGACCAGACAGTAGGAACAAAGTCAAGTGAAATCTCTTCAGAGATCTTACTTGACTCTGCTATCTTAATTAGGGCCCCTGATCACTCTATATCATTTTGCACTGTTACATTTTTACATAGCTTTATTACTATTAGATACTATTAATGTTATCTGCACACCATTTGTTTATTGCCTGTCTCTCACCACTAGAGTTCATTTCCATGAGAAACTTTCTCAATGATAGAGAAAATGATCATTACTTATGTAAATTAGAAAAATTGATTATAATATTAGAATTTGTCAAATGTTTGAATTCTGAAGCATTTTTAAGAGTATTTATATGTTATAGATTGTAATCTGCTAGAGTGCATCCTATGGCTCTTGTTTGAGTCAAAGTATTTTCTCAGTTCTGCACTTACCCCATCACTTTAGTTTTTAATTTTTTAAAAAGATTTTGAGAGAGAGTGAAAGAGAGAGAGAGAGAAGGCAGGAGGGCCCAGAGCAGTCTTCATAATTGTATATCATTAGTTATGACATGGTTTTATTTCACACAGGTAGACGTGGGGGCAGAAACTGAACTGGGAGCCTCCAGCATGGGAGGTGAGAACATTTTCTGCTGTACCATCCAGCGGTTACCAGTTGTGCTGCATGCAGTTCAGCATATGGGTTTGCACAGGCTATGGCGTGAATCAAACCTGGGTCCTTATGATTGCAAGGCAAGCGCTTAACCGCTGGGTTATCCTGGCTTCCCCAGTTTTTAATTTTTAACAAGGAAGTGTTTTGTTTTGTGAAAGTGCTGATTCACACAGTATAGCATTTAAGTGGAAGGTGAGTCAATGATCGCCAATAGAGTTAAAAAATATTTTTCAACCAATATGAATTTTTCATTAATTTTCTTTTTTGTATTTAACTATATTTCATCTTTTTAAAAAATATTGGGGAAGCCAGGATGGCTCAGTGGATTAAGTGCTCACTTTATAGCTCTGGGGACCGAGGAACGAGTCCTCGCCCTGGTCTGTGCAGACCCATATGCTGAACTGGAGTGTGTTTCCCAGGCGAGAGGCCTCCAACTTGGTTCTCACCCCCCGGTTTGGCCCCTGGCTCGAGGGGGTGTGTCTTCTGTGCCAAGGCCCCAGCTCTGTTCCTGCCCTGTGTAGCACCGGCCCACCTGTGTGGAATAAAACCATGTTGAAAAGTGATGACATACAACTAATGAGACTGCTCTGGGCCCTCCCTCTGCTCTCTGTCTCTCTCTGTCTCTGTCAAAAAACAATAAAATAAATCTTTAAAAAATAATCTATTCATGGATGATCTAAATTGTTAGAACTAAATTTAATATTTTAATAAATGTATAGTGAATATAAATACAATATGAAGGCAGATATTTATGTACTTTAAACTCATTGATATAAATATTTTTCACAAATAAAAGTGAACAAAATTGTTAGAAAAGAGGAGACAGATATAAAAAGATCTGGAGAAAGAGCATTTTAGTCAGATAGTGGACAAGGCAAGAACATTAGTTTTGTGGGTGATAAGAAATGGAGTACAGGAGTATGTGTGAAATAGTCAGAGGAGGCCAAAGGAAATAAAACTGGAAAGGTGAACAAGAACCAGATCAGATAGCGCCTTGTAAGATACTGTAAAGAGTTTGAATTTTATCTAAGATGAATGACAAACTACTGGAAGGCTTAAGAAATGACAGGTTTTGATTTATGCCTTGAAAAGATTATTGTGGTCTCTTTCTGGATAAGGGATTATCAGAGGGCAAGAGTTAAAATAGGAAAATCAGTTAAGAGGTCATTACAATGGTTTTTGCGACAGATAATTAGTAGGATTGAGGTGGTATTGCTGCCTTAGAGACAAGAGGGTTGGTTCAGCTAATGGACTGATTGTGGGGATTGAGGAGAAAAGGATGGAACTTCTAGATTTTTGGCTTGCGTAACTGAGTGGATAGTACCATTCTCTTGGATTAAAAATCTGATTTTGTTTGGATGTGTTAAGTTTCAGAGGCCTATGAGACATTTAAGTAAAGATATTGAGAAGGCATTTAGACACACTAGTCTGAATCTCAGAAGAAAGTATAAATTTGGGAGTCATTGGCTTAGAGATTGTATTTAATAGCATGGGCCTGAATTAGCTTAACCAGAAGAGTTTAGATGGAAATGGGAAGTCGAGGAGCAGAGGTTCATCCAAGACTGAAGAGTAGCTGGAGAAGTAGGGGAAAAACTAATAGAGTATAATGTCATGGGAATTGATCAAAGGAAATGTATCATCAAGAACGAACAACTGTCCAATCCAGCTGGTAAGTACAGTGAGAAGCAAAAAGGATAGGAGTCACTGTATTTGGAAGCATGGAGGTGATTGTGAAGTTGACAAAGTGAACTTCATGGATGGGATGAGGGTGGACACTTAACTGGAATGGGAGGAAGTGAGAATGTGATGTGAGGTTGTGGAAATGAGGGAAAGAGCTAGAGAGAGACATTGGGTCAAGGGAGGGCTTTTAAGAGGGATATTTTGGAGTTGACTTGTATGCTGATGAGACTTATCTAGTGTAGAGGAAATTATGACAATGCAGGTGAGCGAGGGGATAAATGCTGAAGCAAAGACTGAGTCTGTGGCAAATGATGGGGTTCAGACTGCATGTGGATATGTTGTCTTGAGAGAGGAATAAGGACACCTTGATATTATCACAAAAGATGAAAGCAAAGCTGCTGGTGGATTGTAGTCAGTGGTAGTTTCTGTTGAATAGTTATTATTTCACTATGAGAAAAAAGGAGAGAAAATAGGTGTGAAATACTAGAATATCATGGACATTGGGATATTTTTTAAAAGTAAAATGTGGCAAAATAGCTGGACAGTGATAGGTATGTGTTTCAGATTTATAGCCACAAAGTTGAAGTATAAACAATCACGGCAGCTTTGTCATTTTCTTCAGCTACATAGTTAATGATGATGCCAAGTAAGAGAATAGGTGGGTTTAATAAGGGATATTGCTTTGCTGCTGTATGGAACAAAAATGTGTGCTTATAGTTTATGTATTTGAATAATATGATTATAATGATAGCCCCGACTCTAGAGTGGGAAAGAGCAAAATAAGGATAGGAGGGGATGATGGATAATAACATTATAGTCAGTGGATTTATAGTTTACAGTATTGGAAAGTTGTTGTAGTAGTTATCCTAGATAAAAAAGGGCTAGTGGGAGAGTGAGGTCTTAAACTTAATATCTTGGAGGTAGTGTGTTGATTGTTGTGACAAGGTCCAAGGCATGCATGAAAGTGGACCTTACGGGGTACAGACGAAAGAGCGTTGCAATTGAGAGGCTAAGCATTTAAGAGTTCACAATTGGGTCGATTTCCATATGGAGGCTGAAGTCACAGAAAATGATAACAAGAGTAGGGTTGAGGGAAAGACAGAACAAGGTGCTAAATTCCTTGCTGGATGAAGGGAAAACATGGGAGGTCTGAAGATGATTACAGGGAATAGCAGGTGATACAGCAGATGGCACGCGCTTCAAAGGAACAGGGGCTTCAGAAAGGAGGAGAAACAGTCTGGATGTATTACTGGGAGCAGGGGGGGTAGCCATCCCACCTGTCGGCCATTACTCATTTGGTGTGTGGGAGGGAAAAAACCTGTTTTCTATTGAAGGGAGGCTGGAAAAGTAGTCTTTAGCAATGGCAAAGAGAATTTATGGAGCTGATACAGATGGTACATTACCAAGGAGGCAGTAGAAGAGTTTGGGAGGATTGGGTTGGGTGGGAAATGACAGAATGTACTGAAAAGTATAGAGATGAGTGAAAAAAAAAAGCTTTTTGAATAGTTTTGAAAATCCAGCTATTTGAAATTATACAGACTTCTGCATTGAGAAGCACAAAAATGCTTTGTTAAATGACAAATCGCCACATTAAAGCCTCCCAGTACACATCTCCTGTTGTCTTTAAACTCAACTCTCACCCTCGTTTGTTTGGACTGGGCATACGGTTGCCAACTAGAGACCACATACATATATCCCAGCCTCCCTTATAGAAAGGCAACACCATCTGTCTAAGCCCTCAGCAAGGTAATGCCCTGAAAATGAGATACTTCGTGTCTTTCTCTTATTTCCTCTTTCCACAGGCAGTAATATGGATGTTGGTTGGGGGGACAGTTTTGGCTGTGTGGATGATTAGAATTCCCAGGGATGTCAGAACATCAAGGCAGAAGGCATGGAGCCCCTGGATGACTTATGGAGCAGAGCCACGTACCCACTCTGAGCCACCCACCTACTTTAAGAAAGTGATTTGAAAGAGAAGTAAGTTTTTCCTTGTTTGGGTCCTAAATGCCAGGTGTTAGGTCCAAGTTCTGGTTCAGAAATTGTGATAATTGCATGCTGTTCTTATGTTACTTTCATGATTGTCACATAAATTACAATTTAAAAGCCTAAAGTGTTCCTGGCCAAGATTAAGATATATTTTGAAAACGTGGAAAAAGTGTATAATTAAGTTGTTTTTGTCATGAATTCTTTACTACCTGAGGGATTAGTCAACAAAGTGTAGTAGTGAATCCACAGATATATGAATGAAAAACATATATATACTGAAAAGTACCACATAATTCTTCTCTTGTTTTTGAGTCTCACGGTGGGTGCTATTTGTACCACAAAACCTTCTACGTCTATTTAGGAGAATGGCATTTTAGCATTTCCCTAGTTTTGGGGTGAATTCTGCTATTTTTGTTCTGGTGCAAGCACATGGCCGCCTAACAACACTGTTTCCGCTCTGTGGCAAGGCTTGGATTCCCTTCACTCACCCACAGGCTGAGCTGATTAGCCTTTGCACCATTCTGCCAGTTAAATGAATTACAGGTCGAAGTTCCATTTAACTGCAACAGTTGAGCAATCTCCTTTTATTCAGTTGCGTGAAGAGCGTAAACTTAGAAAAGACTGTAGAAAGCAATAATGCAACGTGTCTCAGTTCTTTAATGAAATAGTATTAGTCATATTTCTGGCATTTAAAATGCTGTTCAGGGCAAAACATTTTCCTTTGTTTCAGATATAGCATATTTTATGCAATTCAGTTATAGAGAACTTTTCCACAATTTCCAGTTTTATAAATACATTCATTTTTTTTGTTATATTGAGAAGTTACATTATCTTTGTCTAGCACCTTCTGTAGTTCTTAGTAATAATGTTAATTACATAGCTTTGCTAACAAGTTAATGTATTCTATGAGCAGTGTTTCTTCTCTCTTCATGCTTTGCAGTGTTTTTAAAAAATATTAATTTCATTGTTTGACAGAAGTGGAGAGAGACAGAGAGAGACAGAGAGAGGGAGAGAGAGAGAGAGAGAGAGAGAGAGAGAGAGAGAGAGAGAGAAAAGGGAGGAGGGCCCAGAGCAGTCTCCATAGTTGCACATCATTAGTTGTGACATGGTTTCATTCCACACTGGTGGTTGTGGGGCTGTGTGGAGCAGGAACCAAACCAGGGGCCTCCTGCATGGGAGGTGGGAACCTTAGCTGTGGAGTCATTGGGCGGGTTACAAGTTGCACACCAGTTCAACATACGGGCTTTGTGTGGGCCAGGGCCAGGAATGGAACCCTGGACCTCACTATTGCTAGGCAAGCACTCAACCACTGAGCTATCCCAGCATCCCTCTTTGCAGTTTTTGCCTTAACCACCTTGTGTAAGAGGGGTACAAGTTTTGGTGGAGTTGCATACATTCACATTTAGGTGAGCAGCTGGCAGCACTGTGGGCACACCAAACAGAGTGTTTTACCTTATGTGGATTCTGTTTCTGTGCCGTGGGACATTAAAATCCCGGGGCTGGATCTGAAAGGATATGGAGTATCCGTCGCAGGGAGAGAACAAATGTGCCCCATCCCCAGCTTTGTCTCCTTGCAGGTGCCACTCCCTTTGCCTGGAATTCTCCTCTTCCTCCTCCACACCTCGATTTCATTGTTTGATGTTCCCCCTTCCTTTTTTATTGTTTAAAAAACATTTGTATGGAGATATAATTCACATACCATACAGCTTACCCATTTTTAATGTATGGTTCAATAGTTTTTAATATTTTAACAGATGTGTGCAACCATCACCATAGTCTATTTTAGAACATTTTAACCATCTCATTAAAAGACCTTGAACCCTTGAGCTATCACCCCTTCCCTATCCTTTCCTCTTGACCCTAGAGATAAGCATCCACAAATCTACTTTCTGTCTCTATAGATTCTCTGTTCTGGACTTTTATATGAATAGAAGATATACTATGTGGGCTTTTGTGACTGATTTCTTTTACTTAGCATAATGTTCTCCAGGTTTAACCATCTTCTAACATGTATCAAAATTTCATTCTTTTTTATGAACAAATAAGTTTCCATTATATTGATATGTCATATTTTTTATCCATTCATCTGTAGGTGGACATCTGGATCATTTTGACTACGGTGAATAATGCTGCTATGAACATGGGCATGGAAATATTATTTTGAGATTCTATCAGTTTGTTTGAATATATGGGTAATTAGGACTTAAAAAAAAAATATTGTAGTAGCAACATAAAAAAAGTCTCAACAGAAACAGCTGGTATTAATTTTATAATAATACACCCAAAGTATTAACATTTTACAAGTAACCAATTAAAAATGTAACAATATTTGCATTTTTTTTTTTCATATTAAGTCTTTGATATCCCGGTCGTATTTTGCACTTGTCGCTCATCTCGGTTTGAGCTAGCTCATTTCAGTAGGTTAATACTTGTAAGTGGTGGATGGCTACTATATTGGACAGTGCAACTCTAGTCACTGAGGTGCTTCTGTCATGATGGCTGCCTCTAAACTCCAGATGGTTCTCTCTTCTTTCCTCTCTCATTCCTTGAGAAACACACGCACACACTCTCTCTCTTTTTCTCTCTCTGTCTGTCTCTCTGCAAAACCTCCAATCTCACTGTGAGATGCATATGACTTCATGCTGTGAGAAGGACTGTGTGATCTTGTGCTTGATATTATGAACTAAGTTTTTTTTTAAATATATTTTTATTTATTTACTGATTTTTGACAGAAAGAGAGAGAGAGAGAGAGAGAGAGAGAGAGAGAGAGAGAGAGAGAGAGAGAGAGAGATACAGAGACAGAGAGAGAATTGAACTGGGGGAGCTCCCCGTTCAGCATATGGTTCCGCACGGGCTGGGGCCGGGATTCGATCCCTGGTTCCCGGTGCTGCAAAGTGAGTGCTTAACCCAATGAGCCACCCTGGCTTCCCCTTATGAACTAAGTTTATCTTGGTTTTCTCCTAAGAACCTTTTGCATCTGAAACATAAAATGTGATCCAATAAAATGCCTTTGGATGCTGATGCTCAGTCACTTTGAAAAACATCAAATTGTGACAGGGAATGATTGACACCTTACTGGTGCAACTTTTTGTCAGCTCTAGTGATTGTTTTATTTACAGTGGTTGACTGCATTTTATAGGATGGGCCAACTCCCATCTGAGTGGGAGTTGATGTGAGAGGTTTATCATTACCATTTCAGCATATGTTTTTAGTAGTGGCATGTTGTGCAT
Source organism: Craseonycteris thonglongyai (assembly GCA_004027555.1). Classification (NCBI taxonomy): domain Eukaryota; kingdom Metazoa; phylum Chordata; class Mammalia; order Chiroptera; family Craseonycteridae; genus Craseonycteris; species Craseonycteris thonglongyai. Next base: position 8,932 of record PVKE010004579.1, on the reverse strand, counting down.
TTTGAATAAATGCCTGGAACCTTATGACATGAAGATATAAGGGAGAAAAGAGAACTTCTTCCAAGACAATTAATGTAATGTGTTAGTTATTAATATAGCATTGTTCCTCTCACTCGAATTATTTATTCAAACATGTAGTTAAGGGAGGACATGACCATAATTAATACTTTCATTTATGCCCATTCTGTGCCATATCTTGAAATGCAGCTTGTGCTAGTAAGGTCTTGTAGAAAGTCTTCTAGAGGGGAAGACAGGATGGCTCAGCAGGTTAAGCACTCACTTTGCAGCCCTGGGGACTGAGGTTTGAATCCCGGCCCCGGCCTGTATGAACCCATATGCTGAGCTGGGGTGTGTGTCCCATGCGGGTGGCCCCCAACCCAGTTCCTGCCCCGCCCGGCCCCTGCCCACCTGTGTGGAACAACACCATGTTGAAAAATTGATGACATACAACTATAGAGACTGCTCTAGGCCTTGCCTCTTCTCTCTGTCTCTCTGTGTCTCTGTCAAAGACAATAAAATAAATCTTAAAAAAAGGAAGTTTTCTAGGACAGATGGTGGTAAAACTCCTGGCTTTGCTCCTGGCTTGGCGACCTTATTCAGACTCTAGGTCTCCACATTCTCATCTACAACAAGAAAGGGTGGAGGTGCAGTTAAATGTCATGAAAGTATCTAGCACCGTGGCAGACACACAGTGATAGTCGTTTTCTCTCCCAGAAGCTAAGGTACTAGTGCATAGTCTTGTCCATCTCTGCTCAGAGGTAGAGATGTGGAGTCACAGTGTGCATAGCAAGGAAAGTGCCACTGAGATAAATGCATCGTTACATCTTTACACTCTTTTGTAGAACATTGTGACCAACTGGATTTAAAATTCACTGGGTAGGGTTAATGATAATTATCTTAACATTATAAAAGCATGAAAGGTATTGGGGTCATTAGGCTTTGAACACCGGGGCCTTCTAGCTCATAATCTTGTATTTGTTTCATGGGTGCAGACTGCCTGTCACCCATCACCACCTTTCTGCTTCACCTGAAACACTTTTTAATGAGTCCATGATAGGACAGGATGGCTTTGATTTTGAATCACTGTAAAAAACAGCTTTTATGTGTTGTGCTACATTGAAATTGTATTTGTTCACAGAATTTTATTTTATGGTTAAAAATGCAAATAACAAGGCAATTTAGCAGTGAAAATAGACATAGGAAAATGGCAGATTTAGCCGTGTAGCTCTCTGACCTAATAAAATGATATCTCAGTTTCAAAGCCTAATTATTTCTCAGAGAAACATTTTATTTTGCTTACATAGCTCAGTTAAAAAGAATAAAAATAGCCCCCTGGGTATTACCAATAGTGAGTAACATTATTACCCATTGTTTATTAATTGCTTTTTAAGTTAATACAAATGATAAACAAGTTTAAAATGTTTAACAGTCATTAAAATAAAATATAATTTAACATTCACATACTAATTCACCTTTATAAATTGTGGGACCTTTTTTTTTTTTTTTTACTGTTTTTATTTTTTATTATTATATTTTATTGTTTTTACATTTTATTTTATTTATTACTTTATTTAATTTTATTTTTAATTGTTAGATTTATTGGGGTGACATTGGTTGGTAAAAATTACATAGGTTCTACGTGTACAATTCTACATCACGTTGTCTATGTCTTGCATTATGTGCTCACCACCCACAGTCAGTTCTCTTTCCATCACCATATATTTGATGCCCTCTCCCCACTCCCCCACTTCCCTCCCCTCTTACCCTCAGGTAACCACTAAACTATTGACTATGTCCGTGAGGCTTTGTTTCTTTTTTACTTTCAGTTTTTTATTTCACCTATAAGTGAAGTCATACGTTTCTTGACTTGTTTCAGTCTGACTGATTTCACTTATTATGACAGTCTCAGAGTCCATCCACGTTGTCACAAATGGCTGTATTTCATCTTTTCTTATCGCTGAGTAGTATACCATTGTGAAAATATAAGTTATCTGGATTTTTTGACACTTTTAAAATGGAAGTTGTAGCTTTCAAGTTCATTTTCCAAAGAAACTTTGCTGGCAAGTGAGAAATAAAGTTCATTTACTTGGGGATATGTATAAATACTGAATGTTAAATGCTTATTTTTGAAAGATAAGAAATGGCATTAATGTTCCAATTGCTGTTCAGCTCAACATTTTAACATATTGTTAAAACAAATTGTTCCAACATGCTGTGATTTTCAGTTATAACAAAATTATGTCACATCCATGTAATGCTCCTTATAAAATGTTTATGTACAGATTGTATATATTATAAAGTATAATATATATTATATAGTATTTTATATGTAAATGCATGCATATTATTTTACAAGGATTGCTTTTTTAGTCAGAATATCATGTTGAGATTTTTCATTTATAAACTCTACCTTTTGACTGACGTTTACCTTTAAGAAATGATACAGCCCTTTGGACAAACAAAAGTGAACAGAACTTTTACATTTTTTTCTCCTGAGCAGGGTTAGTTGAAAACATTCAGTGTTTTAAACCAATATAGATTCGTTTAGTCTGACTTATTTCACTTAATAAGGTGTTTCCAAGGTCCATTCATGTTGTTAGAGATGGCTGTATTTCATCTTTTCTTATCGCTAAGTAGCATTCCATTGTATAAATGTACCGCAACTTCTTTATCCAGTCATCTATCAAAGGACACTTTGGTTGATTCCATGACTTGGCCACCATGAACCGTGCTGAGATAAACACTGGGATACATTTATCTTTGCAAATTAAGGTTTTTAAGTTTTTTGGGTAGATACCCAGAAGAGGGATTGCTGGGCCATATGGTAATTCCATTCCTATTTTTTTTTAATTGTTAAATATATTGGGGTGACATTGGTTGATAATAATTGCATTGTTTCCAGGTGTACAATTCTCCATTACACTGTCTATGCATTGCATTATGTGCTTACCATCCAGAATCAGCTCCCTTTCCATCACCATATATTTTATGCCCCCTCACTGTCCCCCCCACCCACCTCCCCCCTTACCCTCAGGTAACCACTAAACTACTGACAGTGTCCATGAGTTTTTGCTTCTTTATTACTTTCAGTTTTATATTCCACCTATGAGTGAGGTCATATGTTTCTTTTTTTTTTTTTTTTAATATTTTTATTTATTTATTTTGACAGAGAGAGAGAGAGAGATACAGAGACAGAGAGAGAACTGAACTGGGGGAGCTCCCAGCTCAGCATATGGTTCCGCACGGGCCAGGGCCGGGATTCGATCCTCGGTCCTCGGGGCTGCAAAGTGAACGCTTAACCCACTGAGCCATCCCGGCTTCCCCCATATGTTTCTTGATTCTTTCATTCTGACTTATTTTGCTTAATAAGATGTTTTCAAGGTCTGTCCATGTTGTCACAAATTGCTGTATTTCAACTCTTCTTATGGCTGAGTAATATTCCATTGTGTAAATGTACTACTTTATCCAGTCATCTAACAGAAAACACTTTGCTTGTTTCCATGACTTGGCCACTGTGAACAGTGCTTCAATGAACATTGGGGTACATATATCTTTGCAGATTAAGGCTTTCAGGTTTTTTGGGTAGATACCCAGGAGAGGGATTGCTGGGTCATACTGCAATTCCATTCCTGTTTTTTTGAGGAATCTCCATACTGTCTTCCACATTGGTTGTTTCAATATTACATTCCCACCAGCAGTGTATGAGGGTTCCTTTTTCTCCACAGCTTCTCCAGTAGTTTTTATTCCTTGTCTTGCTGATTATAGCCATTCTTACATGTGAGGTGGTATCTCATTGTGGTTTTAATTTGCATCTCCCTAATTGCTAGTGATGTTGAGCATTTTTTCATATATCTATTGACCGTTTGTATGTCTTCACGGGAGAAGTGTTTGTTTAAATCTTCTGCCCATTTTTTAAATAGATTGCTTGTTTTTTTTGTTATTGAGTTGTATGACTTCTTCATATATTTTAGATATTAGCTGCTTATCAGAAGTATTGTTTGCAAATATTTTCTTCCATTTGGTTGGTTTCCTTTTTACTTTGTTCATAGTTTCCTTTGCTGTGCAAAAGCTTTTTAGTTTGATATAGTCCCATTCATTTATTTTTGCTTTTAATTCCCTTGCTTTGGGGCTCAAGTTCATAAAGTGCTCTTTGAGCCCAAGGCCTTTAAGTTTAGTACTGTTGCTTCCTTCTATACACTTTATTGTTTTGGGTCTTATGTGGAGGTCTTTCATCCACTTTAAGTTAATTTTGGTATATAGTGACAGTTCACAGTCCGGATTTATTCTTTTGCATGTGGTTTTCCAGTTTTCCCAGCACCATTTACTGAAGAGGCTTTCTTTTCTCCATAGTATATTTTTTGCTCCTTTGTCAAAAATTATCTGTCCATATATTTCTGGGTTTATTTCTGGGTTTTTGATTCTGTTCCATTGGTATGTATGTCTGTTTTTCTGCCAATACCAAGCTGTTTTGATTATTGACACTTTTTAGAGGTGGAATATAAAACTGAAAGTAAAAAAGAAACAAAACCTCATGGGCATGGTCAATAGTTTAATGGTTACTTGAGGGTAAAGGGGAAGGTGGGTGGGAGAGCGGGGGTAGGGGTGTAGGGAGGGAGCATTAGATATATGGTGATGGAGGGAGAGCTGATTCTGGGTGGTGAGCACATAATGCAATGCATAGACAATGTAATGTAGAATTGTACACCTGGAAACAATGTAATTGTTATCAACCAATATTGTCCCAATAAATTTAACAATAAAAAAAATTATAATAATATAGATATTTTACCACAAATTTTATTTTTATATACACCAAGTTGGCATTTTGTGTTTTTTACCTTGGAGTTGTAAATTAAGCCTCAGGAATGACCTTTTCTAATTGGAAAAATTGTCAAGAACAAAAGCAAACAAACAAACAAACAAACAAATCAACAAAGAGTATTGGGGGAGGATGCCTCATCAGATGGACCATTGTAATTTAGGGAATATTTGAATAGTGTAACTGTGAGGGTAACTGTGATAGACCCAAGCCTACAAGCCTGGGTCACATCTAGTAATAACTGACTATGAGTCAACAACCCCTGTGAAAACAAAAAACAAAAAGTACAATAAAAGAAAAAAGAAAGAACAGAATATATTAGAGTTGTACATAATATCTGCTACACATGTACCTGGCAGATCACTGGAATATGTTAACATTATAGTCCTTTCAGTTATAGGGAAAGGGGATCTTTTCCCTGCTTCTCTCTTTGCTGCTGTAAGGGAGCTGACCTGCCCACTCGCCATCTCACGGTGGTCTTATAAGAGCTGGCCCTGGGCACTAGGCTCTGTTTCTGGCATCTTCCACAGATTGCTGTGCCACTTGTCTCATAGTAATATTTTCTTTTCCTGGGTTTTCTATTACCTAGAGTTAAGAATATAGAATTCAGATCATAGACCCCAGTTGGGTAAATTCCTTAGTATTTCTCTCCCTCACCTCCTTCGTCTGTGAAATAGGTTAATTCGTTATATTAACTCACTAAAACTCCAAGCATTGATAAGAAAGATCATGGGTCTTTTCATTTGTAAGGGATGGGGGAAGGGTCGAAAAAGCGGAGCAAATGTAAAGGTAAAGGGATAAAATTAGAGAACTTGTCTAGATGACAGTTATGCTGCTTTCTCTGAAATACTTTATTTTATTCATTCATATTACAAACATTAATTATTTAGTACCAGCCATTTACCAGGCACTCCGAGTATACAAAAATACAGAGAACCCGGGTCCAGGGGCTCCTATTGTCATGGGGGGAGGGGAGAGACATATGAACAACTGCATATAAACTAAAAGTCTATGAGTTATATATACCTCAGGCAAGGGGCAGGCATCCAGAGCAGCACACAGTTCTATCGGAGACACAGGAAGAGGCAGAGAGGAGGAGATATTTGAAAGTTGGGTAAATGTTTGTTAGATGTGCTAGTAGAATGGAATGCTGGGCAGAATCTGGCATGTGACGAAAAGAAGAGGATAGAGGATGCCTAGTCTCTTGGGTTTTCAGCAAGTGGTTTGTTTGCGTGGCTGGAAAACAAGGTGGGCATGGAAGACCTTTGGGATACAATGGTGGACATGTAGAAAAGGGCTTTGGGAAGCAAGGTATTCAGATTTTATCCTGCATGTACCAGTGATGGTGACAGTGAAGTGATACAGTCATAGAAACCAACAGAACAGTTTTGAAAGGCTATCATTGTTGAAAAGCAAAGAAGAAAGTAGAGACTAATATATCTATAGAATTTTTCTGTAGGAGAATTGTGTGTGGCCTGTGCAAGTGCAGTGTCAGGAGAGCAGAGAAAGCAGACAGCTAATCCTTGTGGGTTCAGCAGTGAATAGGAAGGGGGAAGGTAGAAACCATTAAGTGTAGACAAAATGGCAAGAAATGTAACTATAAAGTCTAATGCGTGGTGTCTAAAGCAAAGTCTCTCAATCCCAGCATTATTGACATTTTGGGCCGTAGGATTCTTGGGTATAGAGGTTGTCTTCTTCATTGTAGGATGTTCAGCAATATTCCTGGCCCTACCCACTAGATGCCAGCAACAAGTTATCTCCTAGTTGTGTCTCCAGATGTTGCCATATGTCTGCTTGCTGGGAGGGGGCCCCAAATCACCCAGATTTGAGAACTTCAGATTAACGGGAAGATACAGGGCTGAGAAAGGATACTCTTTTTTTTTTTTGTTTGGACAGATAGAATCATTCTTGGGAGCTAAGAAGAAGGAATGGTAGGGTAGGATGAAGATAAAGTAAAGAGGTGCAAAATGATGTGTGTGTGGGTGGAGCTGAGGGAATGTGGCATCCAGTGAATAGGTCACAAGTCACGTCCTCAGTTTGGTGGCTCACCTAGCTCTTTGTGCACAGAATATAGGTAGGTATAAATTTCACTCTATGTGGTCAGAAGTCTCATGTTCAAAGTGCTTAAACGCTAGACAAGCCATCTTTGGCTACTACCATGACCCAGGCACTGCAGCATATCTGCTGCCGTTGTCCTGACCTCATTCAGGGTAACACTGGTGCTAGACTGGGAGTGGTGCTGGCTGGGAAAGGCTCCTGTGAATCACAGGTCCCTCAGGGCCAGAGGTAAAGGAGGGGAATGGAGAAATTAAGTGGGGGAGTAGGACTGTTTAAGTGAAGGAAGTTGCTGAAAGGAGACTTGCCTCTGGCAGTATTTTGTGTTACACTCGTTTGGGCTGCAGTAAGCTGTCCAGTGAATGTCTGTTGCTTCCTGGTTCCTTGTGCTGTGCTAGCTGTTGGCAGAAACATTTTAATAACTGTAGCCTGAGAACAGCTAGTAGAGTCAAGATTTAAAATCCACTGCTATCCTTATGATTAGCATTTTTTTGCGTGTATTTTTGTTTGTGCTTGGAATGATGAGAAGAAGGGTTTCAAAGTGCTCTTGAGAAAAGATGAAACAGGGAGGATTAGTTTTTTCCCCATCCAATATTTATGTTCTCTTCCTATTAGAGTAAGCTGAGGTTTTTTTTGTTTTTTTTTAAATTTGGACACTAGTCATGCTTAATTCTTATAAAATTTCATTATGGTTAAGCTGGCTAGACTTATCTCTAATCATTCCTTTGAGGCATCAGATTAAAACATTTTTTTCCTTTGTAAGTGACCTAAAATTGCTTTTGATTAATATTTTATAAAATATGGAAATGTTAAAAGGTGGCTTGTTAAGGGGTTTATTTGGCTAGAGAGGCATTTTAATTTTTTTTCCTTCAGTTTTTTAGTGATGATTGTGTATATATTGTAGCCGAAGTTCCCTCTGGGTAGTCACTGTGTGTGGGGACTGAATGGCATTGCCATTCTAAGGGTTAATAAAAACATTAAATAACTTGCATATGGGAAATATCAATTTAACACATAATTGCTTATTCACTTTTCTGCTGGACATGGGAAGTTTCTATGCCACAAAATGGAAACAGATGAGCAAATCTGGGACCTTGGGTTATGTAACTGATGCGTGCTCAACGCGGCATCGATAAAACCTGGATGTTATAAGGAGAGAGCTGTAATCCTTCCATGAATTGGGAATTGGTAACAAGGGGATGGAGAGCATCTGCAATGGAAACCTCAGTCAGTAAATAGCAAGAATTGTGGGAGAAAGCATTGCAAGTAGTGAAAATCTAACCAGCCAAATAATCAAAGAACATGTAAAATGCCTATTGAGAGAGATTTCCAGTAGGGAGGCCATTACAAAAAGGGTTTTTTATTATTATTTTGAATAAAATTTTATTTAAGCAGAAAAAATATCCGTGATTTTTCCAACCCTCCTTATATCTTTTAAGCACTGTAGTGCCCATCAAAGTGGTATAAATAGAAAAGCCAGAATCCTGTAGATTTCCATCCTTACTAATGTCCTTCAACTAAATTTATAATAATTCAATTTTTTTTATTTTCTACTTTCTAAGTCATTCTCCATTCCTTGATTTCTTTGACTGATCTTTTACTTCATTAATATTTACCAACTTTTGGGGAAGCCCGGATGGCTCAGCGGGTTAAGCGCTTGCTTCGCTGCCCTGGGGACTGAGGATCGAGTCCCGGCCCCGGCCTGTGTGGACCCATATGCTGAACTGCAGTGTGGTTCTCATGCGGAAGGCCTCTGGCCCAGTTCCTGCCCTGGGTGGCACCAGCTCACCTGTGCAAAACAAAACTGTGTCAACAACTGATGACCTACAACTATGGAGACTGCTCTGGGCCCTCCCCCTTCTCTCTCTCTCTCTCTCTCTCTGTCTCTGTCAAAAACAATAAAATTTAAAATAATCTTAAAAAAAATATTTACCAACTTTGGTAAATTAGGTATCTACTTTTGTGTTTTTATATATTTATCTAAATTTCCTTCAGGTCTTAATTTTCTTTAATTCTCATATAATATTATACGAACTGTAACTTCTCTGTTCTTTTAGG